>BRDA01017582.1:0-28262 GCA_036984385.1 Crenuchus spilurus | reverse complement strand
CTAAGAAAAAAAGTTTTTACTTTTACTTTTAATACTTAAGTATTTTTGAAGGCAGATACTTTTGTACTTCTACTCAAGTAAAAAATTGAGGTGAATACTTTTACTTTTACTTCAGTAAAATTCAATGCAAGGTAACTGTACTTTTACTCAAGTACATAATTGGTGTACTTCGTCCACCACTGATCGTTTCTTGTACAACTGGTAGTGAACCTTCTACTTCCTGCTCCAAGATGGCTGATGCAGCATTCAGCTACACAAGTTTTTTTGTTTACAGTTCATAGAATGTCATAGAGATCATAAACCACATCCACTTCTCTGTGATACCTTCATTAACATTCGCAAATCTTTGAAGTTGTTTTTGTGATGTATTTTTTACAGAAACAACAACGCTCTTTAGGTGACTACTGAGTTCTAGCGATTTTTAGCAACTATAGCCTCACAGCTTCAGTTCTAAACCATCAAAGTGAAATGTGGACTTATTCATCATGACTTAATTCCAGTATATTTTGTGATATAGTACTGATTCTCAGAAATACTGTCACCTAAATTGTTTGTGCAATTCAGGAACATAAAGTATTGTCAACTGAAAAGTGCTGCTTCAATTGCATTGCTCTAAAGAACCCATTCACTGCAAGACTTTGTTCAATAAAAGCATATAACATGTAGACACACAGCAAGCTCACCCTGGGAGAGAATTATGAAGTGGTTTTTGTGGCTGGTCTACACCTCAGTAAGACGACAGATGAAGACGTGTGGCTAGCCGACAGGATGCTGAGTTAATCTAGCAAATGGAATGGAAAATCAGATTCGCAGTGGCCAGAGGCCTCGCCTTCGCTCCTGTGGGCCCTTCTCCAAGGGCTATGCTGCCGATCCAAAGGAAGTGCTGGCTTTGTCCCCTTTGCCCCCAAAAGGGCCACATAAATTGAAAGGGTTACAAAGGGATGTCGTCAAGGGCAGGAGTTTAATCTTGACAGGGCACAACCAGACTGGGGGAAAGAAATGAGAAGTTGATCCCCTGCAAAAGATGGATAACAAAGACAGACAAAGCGCCTCAGGGGTGACTCTGGCCTGATCGCTGCTGTCCGGTGTCCAGAATGAGTTAGATATCCCTGGGCGAGAGTGGCTGGCTCTGACAGCAGGGTTCTTCATCAACGGTGCAATCAAGAGCTAGCGATTAAATCACTTTCACAGGGACGTTAGCGTCGAATGAATGGCTCATCCATCACTCCCTCAGTGGAGCATGGACAGTATGTGATGCATGTGGGGGGGGGGGGTGTCTAAGTGTGTTTGCAGGCTACCATACAGTACAGATGGCTTGCTTCCAGTGCCGCAGTAACGGGTTTAGCTGGAGGTTTCTGGCACACATGGGACCGAGGCTTTGCACTGCAAGGCTGAACCTTTCCTGCATTTTGGAGATTCTTTCCCCCTTTTTCCTTCCTGCCTGCCTGTGCCTAAGTCGCAACGGCAGAGCCGTCAAGTAAATTAGGGATGTTCGGAACAGCCCTGACAAAGTCGGGCACTCTATTTTCCAAGTAAAGTAGACGGAGAGTGACGGAGCTTTACCACTGGGCTGACGGAGATACCGAAGTCCTTACCTCTTGCTGAAATATATTTTGTAACTGGCAGCTGAACATTCGACTCACCACTCATTCGCTGTGCCCATCAATGCATAGACCGCCTCAAATTTACATGGTGGGCATCTTGAAAAAGGCAACTTCAAACAAAGTTCAAATCCAACTTTATTATTAATGCAACTCTTTAAGCAACAGTTTCCTAAAAGGAGATAAGGCATAAGGGAATGCTCTGATAAATGATGTTATCTTTCGCCTAGATTATAAAATCGATATCTGTTTAATGGTAATGAACTCTTTCGGGGGAAAAGAAAAAAGCCTTTAAGGCTTCTGAAACAGAAGCAAAGCACGCTCGATCCAACCGCGGCCTAATTCCGGCATGGCCCACAACAAGGCGACCCCCACAGTGAGTGTGGTCACTGCCAGACCAAAGAAGAGGCAGGAGGAGGTAGACCTGCGGTTCCAACCCTTGGTCAAGTGTGATAGTGCCTGGTTGCCCTCTGCTTGCACTTTCTGAAGCTCGTCCTTAGACAGCGCAGTGGGACAGACCTCTGCCAGAACCTCCACAGCAGCCCGCTGGCCAGCTTGGATGGCCCCACTCAGGTATCCACACCACTGGGTAGCTGTCTCAGTTCCTGCCCAGTAGATCCTAGAAATGGAGGTGTGAAGAAAGCTGTTAAAACCTGTCATAGGCACAATCTGTCTAAACCCTGGAGGTCATTTTGCTCTATAATTGATTTAATAGTGCATCTCGAAAAATTTGAATATTGTGAAAAATTCATGTTTGTACATAATTTAATTCAAAAAGGTAAACTGACATATTTTATGTGCATTAAATGCAAAGTGACATATTTCATATCTTTTTTTGTCTTAATGTTGATACTGTTTGCACAGTAATTTACTCATATTCTAATAATTTCAGATTCTGGACTTTCATGTCATACTGATCAGTATTAATAAAAATAGTAAATATTGTCACATTATGTGTAATTAATATAAAATATGACGATTTACATTTTTCATATTCTACTTTTTTTATGAGTACTGTATGTCACTGTATATTTTAGAATTATTTGGATCATATACCATATTATGTAATCTCTAATTACACAATTACATTCACTTTATTTACATTTGAAGCAAAATATTTTTTTGCACTGTTGTCAATAATTAAAGTGTTTTTTTCTTTCCACAAAACTAGACTGTAGACAGAACATCAAATGCAAATCATATAAAATTCTACTTCCAAACACAAACATGGTGTTAATTTACAAATACATTTGTGGCTTGTTCATTTGATCAGCTCCACAGTCCATATACAGTGGTACTTGAAAGTCTGTGAACCTTCTGCATAAATTTGACCTAAAACATCACCAGATGTTCACACAAGTCCTAAAAGTAAATAAAGAGAACCCAGTTAAACAAATGACACACACATATTATACTTGTTCATTTATTTATTGAGGAAAATGATCCAATATGACATTTGTGAGAGACAAAAGTGTGTGAACCTTTACTTTCAGTATCTGGTGTGACCCCCCTTTACAGCAATAACTGTAACTAAACGTTTCTGTAACTGTTCTTTAAATGTTCTTTAGTAGAACGACTTGTGTGTTTAGGGTCGTTGTCTTGCTCATGACCCACCTTCTCTTCAGACTCAGTTCATGGACAGATGTCCTGTAATTTTCTTTAGAATTCTCTGATATAATTCACAATTCATTGTTCCATCAATGATGGCAGCCATCCTGGCCCAAATACAGCAAAACAGGCCCAAACCTGATACCACCACCACCATGTTTCACAGATGTGATAAGGTTCTTATGCTGAATGCAGTGTTTTACTTTCTCCAAACATAACACTTTTCATTTAAACCAAAAAGTTCTGTTTTGGTCTCATCTGTTCACAAAACATTCTTCTAATAGTCTTCTGGCTTGTCTATGTGATCTTTAGTAAACTGCAGATGAGCAGTAATGTTCTTTTTGTAGAGCAGTGGCTTTCTCCTTACAACCCTGCCATGCACACCATTGTTGTTCAGTGTTGTCCTGATGGTGGACTCATGAACATTAACATTAGCCAATGTGAGAGAGGCCTTCAGTTGTTTAGAAGTTACTCTGGGGTCCTTTGTGACCTCACTGTCTATTACACACCTTGCTCTTGGAGTGATCTTTGTTGGTCGACACTCCTGAGGAGGGTAACAGTGGTCTTGAAGTTCCTCCATTTGTACACAATCTGTCTGACTGTGGATTGGTGGAGTCTAAACTCTTTAGAGATGGTTTTGCGATCTTTTACATCCTGATGAGCATCAACAACTCTTTTGATGTTCAAAATCTCCTTTGTTCATGTCATGATACACTTCCACAAACATGTTATGAAGAGCAGACTTTGAGAGATCTCTGTTCTTTAAATAAAACAGGTGCCCACTCACACCTGATTGTCATCCCATTGACTGGAAACACCTGACTCTAATTTCACCTTCAAATTAACTGCCAATCCTAGAGGTTCACATACTTCTGCCTCTCACTAATATGTCATATTGGATCATTTTCCTCAATAAATAAATGAGCAAGTCTAATATCTGTGTCTCATTTGTTTAACTGGGTTCTCTTTGTTTACTTTTAGGACTTGTGTGAACATCTGATGTTTTATTTAATATTTATGCAGAAATATAGAAAAATTCACAAACTTTAAAGCATCACTCTAGGTGCACTTTGTAGTTCTACAATTACAGACCGTAGTCCATCTGTTTCTCTGTATACTTTATTAACCTCCTTTTATCCTGTTCTTCAGTGATCAGAAGCCTCACAGAGCAGCTATTATTATCACTGATGTGGTGGTGGTGTGTCAGTGTGTGTTGTGCTGATCAGACACATCAGAACTAATGATGTTTTTAAACACCTCAATGTAAATGCTGGAGTGAAGATAGTGCACCAACTAGTGCATTATTGTCTTGTGTGCACCAATCAAGGACTAGAGGATGACCAAGTGATTAGTGACTTAGACAACAGATTTGTATATATAGGATGTGAATTAAGCAGTTCATCATGACTTTCAAATGAGTGTTGGAGTGCCTATAGGACGATCAAAACAAACTAGCAACAGATGAGCTACTGTCTTTACATCTTCAAGTGGGACCAACAGGGTAGGTATGTCTAATACAGTGGATAGTGAGTGGACAACACAACACACCACCACCACATCAGTGTCACTGATCCATGAGCTAAATTTAAATGCACTTATATGGTTAGTGGAGCTAATGAGTAAAGGAGGTGGTGTTAACGTTATGATGGTGGTGTATATAAAGATGTTTCACAGCCTACGCACCGTGCGACAGCATCAACAAGCTGTGTTTTCAAGACCAGCAGTTATGAAGGCAGTTGTAACACAATTCCAATGAAATGACTGTATTCAAGTGTCTATCACTGTGGAAAAACAGCTTAGTTTTCAGTTCCCCTGACAGCAGGAACTGCACTAAGACGCCACTGTAACAGCCATTCTACTCTTAATCCATGGCTACATCTTTTGTTAAAGCTTTTCTTCAGCTCGCAATGTGAAGCAACACGCACGTGTTAACACAGCCCAAGCGGAGTGTCACCACCATCCTATAGAATTAACACTCGCATCCATACAGGATAAGCCAGGAAAGCAGTGACGTTCTTGAGAATGTAGCAGAACTGTCCTTGTGGACAGCTGTGATGGAAAGTGAATGCACGACTTGTCACAAAATATACATATTTTTTATTTTTATTTCAGTCCATCTTCTTATTTGAGGCTGTTTTTTGTTGTTTTCTGGCTGTGTTTATACTTTATGCATTATGGATGCGTCAGCCGTAGTTGTGTGCGAAACCCCCGAGGCATGTTTTTACCCACACTGCCTTTCACCTGCTCACTCACACATGAAAGGGGGTTTTGGGTGGGTTCTGTTCCACCGGGTTACAGCAAACACGAGACGAGCAGGTTACACCACGTCGGAGGAGCTGGGCCGCTGAAAAAACAGCAGATAAACATAATCCCTTCGCCGACCAGCGTCCTGCCAAAATCGCTTCTAGCTCTGCGTTCTGTTTAGTTCTGGAGGCTTGCTGAGGTACGGCAGCTCACTTTCATTCAGCCTCTGTTTGCTTTAACCTCTTGAGTCTATTCCATCTATCCCTTACATTCAGGGATTCATTACTTTCTTATTGTCTAAGACACACACAAGATCAAGTTGAAGTTCACGTACACTATATGAAAGTGCTGCTCATTCACTGTTTCTTCCAAAATCAAGAGTTTATCCTCTTTCTATTAGATTTTGGAGCACTGTTGTGAGGATTTGATTGCATTCAGTGTCAGAATGTTGGATGATCACCATCACCACCTCATTCCTGACTCCATCATCTAATCCCAAAAGTATTGACTGCAGCAGAGAATACAGTTTCACCGATACACAGCTCAATTCTGGGGGGCTTTATGCCCCTCTTGCCCACACCTGGCATTAGAAATGGTGACAACAGGTTCATATTTAGTCATATTCTATTGGCAGTACTTCTCTACAGGGACTAGACCAGCTGTGTGTGCATTTGTGCACATGTGAATGTATTCAATAAGAAGCTGTACACAGACATTTAGACATACTGTGTGTTTTCAGTTAGAATAAGTATTGAAAAAGTGATGATTCCAAACAGAACTGAGCACTCAGATTCTGTGCTGCTGAAAGGCGCCCTCTTGTGACCCAAATCTGAGTTGCAAGATGAATCTACATAATGTCCCTCCAGTGCTGTGCAGCCTGAAATAAACTATGTATGGGACAAATAAAAAACTCGAAAAAGGTCTATATTGGCTTCAGGTCTACATAGGTTTGAATTGCTTTGGCCCGGTTTAAGCCCTGCTGTCAGAACATCCGTTAGAAGAAGATAAACAGCTGGACTCGGTGGAGACCAGAGAATAAACATTGGAGAGATAAGTCCAATGACAAGCTGAGTACAATCACTGCTGAGTCCAGAACTTCTAACTACACCAGCGTTAACCGGCTGTTTAACAACTAGAAAGAGCTGCAGAACTCAGGGTTGCCAGGTTCAGCCAAAACATCCAGTACAAAAACCTGTGCATCAGAAGCTAAAACTAGTCCAAAATCTAAGGTCGGAGGTTGGAGAAAATGGGCTCTAGATGGCAAAAGAACTACCAGCACACTTACTCTTAAATGTTCTGCTAATCTTGATTTGCTTTTTTATTTCTAATTTTTTAAAGATTTTTTAAAATAATGGCATTATTGTTATTTTATCATCACATTGTTAACAATATTATTATTCTTTACAATTTTGAATGCACCAAAAATGCACCTAGACCTTTAAATTGCATTTTCAAACAAGTTCATTGGGGCAGGAAAACCGTGAACCTGGCAACCCTGGCTCAGGCAGTATCTACCACCAACATTAGCATCAGCAACCAGACACTGTACTTGAAATGATAATTAAGAGAAGAAAAATCGTCTATTTTGTCACATTTTTTGTCACATTATTTTTGAAAACACATGGAAATGGGCGGAGCTACACATTTTACTGCTGTCAGCCAACAGAGGAGCTAGACCTTTGGTTGCCTCACTTTTAGGGACAATGTTGTGTCCATACTTCATACAGTCATTGTATCAGCCATTTAATTTGTATGACTATGAAATCTGGAGATTAATGAGACGATCAATTGTGCCAGAAGCATTGGCAGAGGGTCTAAATGTCTCTGAAGGACTTCATACAGGTCTTGTGGCATTTCCAAAAGTGTGCTCTGTTTAGTCTGTCCACAAGTAGGTCAAGGACAGATTACGGATTGCTTTCAAATGTACACAGCAGCACACACATGCAGAACGCTGCGGCCGGAGCCTTTACATCCTTCAAGCTCCTGATTTGATGAGATCATTCTCCTCCCTGTGGATTTAATTCTATTATGGAAATGGATTACCTAGCCAGAGCCCCCCCCCACCATACCACTTCACCCCAACACTCCTCCACCAGCCCAGCTCCCCCTTTCTGCATCCTTCATGGCCAAGAGTTCGTTCAGGGACCCATTACAAATGGATTATGTGACTGTTTTCCTCTGGAGAGTGCTGTCCCTCTGACCTCCAGTCCATTGGTTTGAGGCGCATTAGTGTCTCATACAGGACTGATCACACAAACAGTACGCACACTCACTACTGTCTCTTCAATTAACACACTCCTTATTCCGCACTTGTGTCTCATGTGCCCTCTGCAGAGTGGCAGGTAATGTGTGCTAGCCCTTGAGAATGGCACCACATACCTGACCAAAGTCTGAAGAGAACTTAACTTTGTTTAATCATTTTACTTCTGGACAAAAGTACTGGATGGAGCTGAGTACACAGCTCAATGCTGGGGGGCTTTATAACACTGTAGCTCACACCTGGCATCAGATATGGTGCCAACAGGTTCATGTTTAGTCTTATTCTATTGGCAGTTCTTCTCTACAGGGAATAGATAAGCTGTGTGTGCATCTGTGTCAGCATTGACTGTATTGATCGCATTCATTACAAAGGGTGTCCACAAACATTTGGACAGTGTATAATCAATACTGGGCTTTTATTTGCTCACTTCTACTGTGTGGTCTTAAAGAGTTAAAGATTGCTAACACTTCGCCTACATCTCTAACCTGATTAAATTGTAAGTCATTCTAGATAACAGCATCTGCCAAATGCATAAATGTTAATGGATTTGGCATTACTCCTAAACTCTCAGGTAGGGTACTGAACAGTCATTGTGAAAGGGTGGAATCCTGAAGGAACCGTCTTTAGGATCTATAGTTAAAACATAACTGCACCAGATCGTGTTGCAATGAATGTATTTGAAGTATTGGCTCCACTCATTCTGTCCAGACTCCAGACGTTTACATTTATTTGACTGTTTAAAAAGCTCAGTTAAGGATGGAAATCTGCTCCTTTCTTCTGGAAAATGTAGGGAAGATACTCGATTGGAAGTTAAGGACCATGTTGGACCTCTAAAGGTCATTTACATGTTTGGAGGGACAAAAATATAATCCCAAACTTGGCCATGAATACATGGGTTGGACACTAGTTTTTCATGTTCCTAATTGGTAGAAAAGTGTAGTGTTTTACCTGCCACAAGGTTTTCGGAGGCCGGCATGATAGTATGTTAGCATGCCTGGAACCATGACATTCACAGGACATCCTCCATTGTACTCCTCCTTCGCCCAGTCCTACAACCAAGCACAGTACACATGCACTCAGACAGCATTATGAATTCACATCACAAGATCAGTTCTGTCATCCTGTATTCTGTGCCAGTGGCAATGTTTGCCACCACGCACATATTTGAAGTCTAGAGATTTTGGGGCCTCCTGCTGGTCACAGGTGGTCCATAAATAAACACATTCGATTTTCATGACACATTAGAGCTTCCATAACTATCTAGCTAGACTTAACCAAAAGCAATCATGAAACTTGCATCCCACTGGTGCGTAAAAAAAAGAAAACACAAGAATGAAGAAAGAAAACCAAATACAAAAAGTTTGTCAGAGCTGAAGAGTTTCTTCCCGCAACAAGAAATGACCAGACGTCCCAGTTTTCCAGAAATGTCGGAACCCTCCAGGGACCGTCTCCATTTTTGATGTCCTGTCCCTGGCTGCAACTGCTCCCGGAATTGTCTCGGTTTTTAATTTTTAATAATAAAAAACACCAGAAAGTTCTAAGAAAGACATGCAGGAACAGATAAGTAGACAACTCACAATATACTGTTTTGGCCAACAGAAGGGACTGTCTGCTGCTACCTGCTAACCACTTCTACTACATGCTCACCTAGTTTAGAAAATGCTGCTGTGTAAAACTCCACCAGAAGCTGGCATCAGGCCCAAGATACAAAAAAAGACCCAAAGATGGAATGCAGGGGTGGGATAATGGGACCTGATGTATACAATCTACTTGAATGAAGGCTTGAAAATAGTGCATTTTTTTGAAATGCTTCACGTTTGCAGTCATCCATATATGACATATTAATAGCATATTGATAGCAACCATCTGTATCTCCAGAACTGGAGCTAGACCAGGGCTGTGTTTAGGGCCTGGCTATTGGATTATATCCATGAGTCTCTTTTTACTGCCAAAATATTTACAGTAACTATAAATATGAATTATGGGAGACTTGTCAACGTCTCTCAGATCTTCACACTTGCCCATTTTTCAACAAGAACCCTGTTCGCTTACCTCCTAATATATCCCAGACCTTCACATGTGCCTTTGTTATAACATTATTCACTTTTTCAGTGTGTTTAACAACACTGCCTCCAATGTGGCAAACTAGACTTGGGGCAATATACCAGTAAAATTCCTTTGGCAAGACTCCTAATGCTAATTTCATCTATATCTGTAAGCATGGGCATGTCTAGCCCCTTTTTTTGAGTCCAAGCACCCCTATAAATAAACTTTTTTGCACAAATAGTATAATCCAATCCCCACCTCTCTTCCTGCGGCTGTGCCTGTGCACACACTTGAAAGCCGGTGAGTTCAGTAAATGATGTTAGTTCTGATGAAGATTTCAATACTTTATCACTCACATGATCATTAACAGCTCTCTTCATGTTTACTGAACCACTTCATTATAAATCATTCGGTTATTAATGTTAGGTAGGGCTTAGATACATATCTGACTTTTTGTCTAGGAGGCTAATATTTTACTTAGCTGGTTGTCAATCAAGCTCTGTCCACTCTGTCCATCAGAATAGAGCTGATGTATCACTGGTAGAGCCAAGACTAATACAGTCTGTATGTGTATTAGCTCATTAATCTTGTAGAAATAGAATGACAGAACGGAAGACATGAGGAGATAAATGATGCCCACTCAACTCCTAATGTGTGTGTCAAGGATATTCAGCCAGAAAAACAGCCAGGTTCAGGTTAGAGACAAAGTTGAAAATGATGTGGCTTCAGTGCCCACAGTATAGTGACCAGATGCCATTAAAAAAAAAAAAAACGAGTAGTCCTAAATGCTGATTTTTTTTCAATTGGTAATTGGACCCTGTTCCTAGAATCGCCCATCTGTAACCTATTAATTTGCATATGTAATTTAACTTAAAAAGCTCAATTCATATATTTTATATTCTTTACACATAAAGTGACATATTACAAGTCTGTTTGTTTTAATGTTGATACTGTTTGAATAGTAATTTACTCAAACTCACAATTAAATATTCTAATTATTTGAGATTCTGGATGCTCTTGAGCTGATCAACATGTCTTTACATGTAATGAATTTAGAATATATGACAGTTTAACTTTTTGAAGTAAATTATGAATACAAATGAACTTTTTCACAATATTCTCATTTCTTGAGATGCAGTATTATTATAAAATAGTATATTTAAAGTCTCAGTCAGCAGGACAACAATTAGCATGGCTAAAATACAGGAAACTGAAAGATTGTCCCAATCTTTTTATTTCATATTTAAAAATATTAGCTATTTTTAAATGATATACTGCCCACTGAACTGGAAACACTCCCAGTTTTCATTTTAGAAATATGTCTTAGCAGATGCTGGTCACACAAAACAGGTCATCAGGTTCAGAAGCTGCACCTGTGGTTGAATTTGCTAATGCTAACATTTCCCCTGACAAAATACAGACAAAAATTCCACAGAAAAACATCTTGAAATGAACTCATTTTAAAGGAATGTTTTATTCAAATTTATATTTACAGAATTTTACAATTACCCAACATGTAGTCAATCAGACTAGAGACGTATTTGGAGTCCAAACGTTGCTGCTTTCATTTAGAAGAGGAGCTGCAATGCTGCTAACAAACAGAACTCAATCTTAATGAAGGCTGTACAGACTAGTGGGTGTGATTTTGGACTCCAAACATATCTTGGCTAATTGATTCCTTCTGGGAAATGGAAAAATATGTACATATGTTCTCAGCCATTCCTTCAAAGAATCATTTCTGTAATTGATAAACACAAGTAGGAATAGCCTTTATAGAACCTCCATGTAGAGGTTCTAGACCGTATACAATTATAATACACTTAAGTAAATGGTGTCCACTTACCTACATGTCTATTATATATCTATATACTGCAGGTTTAATCAAAACATCACATTTTTTAATAAGAAGGACCAGTAATTTTAAGTAATTAATATATGAAAGTGTAATTAGTTGACTCGGTGGCAAAGGAAAGTAATAAGTGTCTTACAGGGTTTCTGACATGATCACAAATGAATGCATTAATATGAAACCAAACCGTCAGGCTCACATGAATAAATGGAACATCTATAAGCATGTGTCCTTGATTCATTCATCATTCATGTCTTCCATGTCACGTCTTTGACTTATTTAACTTCACTGCATGCACAGAATCCGCCAATCAGCCATATTAAAGCCATCCTTGTATCTACACTCCCTGTCCATTTAATCAGCTCCACTGACCATGTAGTCCATCTGTTTCTCTGTATACTTTGTTAGTCCTGTTCATCAATGATCGGGACCATTACAGGACCATCACAGAGCAGGTATTATATGTGGTTGATCATTCTCAGTACTGCAGTGACACTGATGTGGTGGTGGTTACTCAAATAGCAATGAATGGCCCACATTTAGCGTTTACTGATGGGGTGAGTCTGGTTGCCTCAACACGGCCACAGGTAAACTTCACATAGCAAGATGTCAGGTGAGTCAAACTATCTTCTGCTTAATCCTGATCAGGGTCACAGTGAGTCCTCTACACCTTCAACAGGTGCAGGGCAGGGCATTACACTACCCTAGCACAGGACAGGGCACCAATCTATTACAATCCACACATGCACAGCCAATTTAGAGTACCCAATTCATCAGCGGCACGGTGGCTTAGTGGTTAGCATGTTCGCCTCTCAGCGCTGAGGTCTTGGGTTCGAGTCCCCATCTGAGCGGAGTTTCCATGTTCTCCCCGTGTCTGCGTGGGTTTCCTCCGGGGTCTCCGGTTTCCTCCCACAGTCCAAAAACATGGAGATCAGGTGGATTGGATACTCTAAAAAATTACCCTGGTATGTGTGTATGTATGTATGTATGTTTGCCCAGATATGGTTGGCACTCTGTCCTGGGTGATCCCCTTAGTGCTCGATGCAGTCCTCCAGGTGGACGGTCGCTTCTGGTTGAGAGTACGCTGTGCGCAATTGGCTGCCGCTTCTCGTCGGTGTGTGTAAATGGAGTGTGTTGATTGTAAAGCGTCCTTGGGTTTGAGAAAGGCGCTATATAAGTGTAACAATCATCATCATCTAACCTCCATGTTTTTGGACTGCAGGAGGAAACCATAGACCCTGAAGGAAACCCACACAGACACCCAGATAAGGACTCGAACCCAAGACCTCAGTGCTGAGAGGCGAAAGCGTTAACCACCAAGCTGCCGTGCCTGTTTATTCCTGTTTATGATTTTTTAACACATTTTTTTTCATGCATTTGAGTGACTGTAAGAACTCATTCAGAACTGATTTCAGATTAGTAAGAGCTTACTACTGTTCTGTGCAAAAAATAATTCATAAATCATTCGTGTTTCAGACCTTAAACAGAGTAAAATCTATAAACATTTGGCTTTGTTATCACATTCACTGCATACAGCAACAACAGACATCACAGTCTTAAAGGAACAGCACAGATTCAATGACAGAAACGTAACCACTGGGGGCGTTTTCACACCGGTAGTTCGTTTCTCTGGTCCGAATCAGACCGAGATTGTTTAACTTGGAGTGTTTCCCCCGCTATTTGGTTTGTTTTCACACAGGCATGAACCTAAACGCACCAAAATGCGTCCCAACAAACCATGTGAACACGTTGTCTCCTCTGATTGGTCAGAGCTGTCTGGAGCGGGAGCAGGAAAGTAAACACTACAGCAGCAGCAGTAAGAGCTGAAACTGTCACTGTCCTGTTGCTGTTTCTGCGCGGCGTTCACCTCCTGCCTCACCTGTCCTGAGTCACGACTCCATTCCTCTGTTTAACTGTATTGAGAGCCTTAATGCGACACAGCGCCGCGCCACACAGTCTATGCGGTTGGTTAGTGATGCCCGACAGCAGCAACAACAGTACAGTACAGTTAGCGCTAACCGGCTCTCCATTTTGCTCAGACTTGTGGAGTTACACCACAGTCTGGTCGGATCGAGGTCGGATCACGTTCTCACCGCAAGCGAACCGCACCCGAGTTCATTTGGGAACTCGCTGGTCTCGTTACGGTTCGTTTGATCTGCACCTGATTACTGTTTCACACCGGACGAAATGAACCGCACCAAGGGGGCAAATAAACCAGAGATCATTTTAACCGGACCCAATAGTATCGGTGTGAAAACCTTTGATGAACCAATGGCCAATGTGATTTTTCACACAACGGAATTTGACCTCTGCATTTATCCCATTCGTGCAGTGAAACACACACACACACACTAGTGAACACACTAGGCTGTGAGAATTTGTGCCCGAAGCGGTGGGCAGCCCTTATCCACCGGCGCCCGGGGAGCAGTTAGGGGGTTAGGTGCCTTTCTCAAGGGAACTTCAGTCATGTTCAGCCACGGCTGCCCCAGTGAGAATGATTTTGGGAAAGCTTTTCTTTTTGGTGGACACGTGCTGGTTTGTAGAACTTTCCAAAATAAAAGTCTCCTGTGATTATTGATGGAAAGATAAATTGATGGATTTATTCAAACTGATCATGCCGTGCAGTTTGATGTTTTGAGACAGTTTGTGTTGGTCCTCTAGTCCTTCATTGGTGGTCACAGGACACTGTTGGCTGGTTGGTGCACTATTCTTACTCCCGCTGTGATACTGAGCTGTTTAAAAACATCAGCAGCTCTGCTGTGTCTGATCCACTCATACCAGCTCAACCCACACTACCACCACCACCACATCAGTGTCACAGCAGAGCTCAGAATCATCCTCGACCCAAATATCTGCTCTGTGAGGGTCCTGATCACTGAAGAACAGGTGAAAGGAGGTTAATAAAGTCTACAGAGAAACAGATGAGCTACAGTCTGTAAGTGTAGAACTACACAGTGGATGATCAGTGGAGCTGATAAAGTGGACAAGTGTAGATACAAGGATGGTTTTAATGAAGTGGCTGATCGGTGCACAGTCTCCTGTGTTAAACTCAAACTCACTGAACTTTAAAAAGGCCACATTTTAGGAACAGATTTATTTTGAGTTCTTTAGGTTCACAGGTCAGGAACGATCCAGTTCCAGGGTCCTGCTTTTATTCTACGGTGCAGCATCTCTCCTGCAGGCACTGACCCCAGGACACAGGAGATTTCAATGCATAGCAGCACTCACATTGATTTCTCTTGCTTGTCAGAGGAATTATCAGAACATCTCCATCACATCAGGAGGTCCAAACAGCCACAGTCTGGTCCACACTACAGTACTACACAAACAGCACAGTTTGATGGGGTTCTATGACAATATAAAGTGCTGTCTGAGACCTAGAACTGCTAAAATACCATGTTTACTTCTTTCGTTCTGTCAGTATTATTACTGTTATTAGTGCCAGCAAGTCAATCCCAACTCTTGACAACCAAATAATCTGTTTCTACAGAATTTTCTGTTTCATTCAAAAATCATATTCACAATATTTTCCCACTTATGTCAGATGTAGCCAATCAGTCAAAACATGGTTGAAGACCATTTTTTCTTCTGCAGTTTAAAACTAGAGATGCAAGCACTTCTAGAACTCAATAGTCACCTAAATAGTCCCATCACGTCTGTCAAAATACATCATCAAAGCATCACTTAAACCACACCCAGATCTTAATGAAGGTCTTCTTTCTTCTGATTTCAATTAATTTGATAAAACTCTGAGAAACCAGCCTGCCTACTTTCCAAAAGATAGCAAAGAATACGGCTGAGGTTTGAGAGTTTTTAGAGAGGCTTTGATGATGTATTTTCACTGAAATGACTGTTTATGTGACTAGTGTTAGCCTCTCGCACCAGTTCACAACTCATTCCCATTCATTCAACATAAAACAGTTCTAAACAAGTCTTCTGGATGTCTTTTTTAAGACTCTTCTTCATGTTCAGTAGGAAGAGCAGGAAGAGCAGAGCTGATGATGTTTTAAACAGTTCAGTATCACAGTTGGAGTGAGCCAATAATGTCTTGTGAGCACCAGTGAAGGACTGGAGGACCAACACAAACTGTGCTGAGCTGCTTTACATCTACAAGGTGGACCAACAAGGTAGGTGTGTCTAAAAGAGTGAACAGTGAGCTAAACATAGCAGCTCTCCAGCAGCTCTGAAGTGTCTGATTCGCTTGTACCAGCACACATTAACACACCACCACCACATCATTGTCATTGCAGTGATGCACCACCCAAACAATGTCTGCTCTGTTGTGGTCCTGATCACTGAACAGGTGAAAGGAGGATAATAAAGTCTACAGAGAAACAGATGAACTACAGTCTGTAAATGTAGAACTACACAGTGCTCCTGTATGATCAGTGGAGCTAAACAGACAATGAGTGTAAATACCAGGTGTGTGTACCTAATAAAATGGCCAGTTAACGTATGTACTTCAACACACATACACAGTAAATCTGCCAGTGTTAAATCAACACTATTAGAGTTAAATTAACACTGAGAGTGTTACATTTTGACACCCTCAGTGTTAATTTAACTCTAATAGTGTTGATTTAACACTGGCAGATTTACTGTCTATGTACTTCTGTGATCATTTTCCTTATAACATCCAGATTCACTTTAAGATAATGCAAGCATGCTAATTTGAATGGACAAAGTCCCCAAACTTTTGAAGGGCA
Organism: Crenuchus spilurus; assembly: GCA_036984385.1. NCBI lineage: Eukaryota > Metazoa > Chordata > Actinopteri > Characiformes > Crenuchidae > Crenuchus > Crenuchus spilurus. The sequence continues at coordinate 11,948 of BRDA01017582.1, read as the reverse complement.
GTGTATACAAATTAGGCTAGAAAACACAGCTAACTCGATTAAGAGCATCTCTGAGAGTTCTAGAGGCAACTGCGGGTGGCCTGTATATTCCTCTTAATTCAAACACCCAGTGCCGGGGTGACCGTGAAACTCCTCGAGCTTTGCCGCATCCCATCTCATAAAACCCACCGGTTCCTCCTGTGCCTCTCTTGCCAAGTCTCTGCATTTTTGATGAGGTCACTCTCTCAGCTACAGAGGAGAGAGACTTTAATGTGATATCCACTCGCTGTCCCCATAACGACTTGTTCAAATCATGTTCAAGCTGCTCAGAGATAAACAATCGAGCAAAATAAAAGTCCAATGCTTCATTATTTAGCCTGAACTTTCCATCCAAGGAAATAAACTCTGGCAAAGTGTTTAGGTTTAAAAACAACAACCTCTAAAATAGGGTCACCATTTCCCCAGCTGGAGCTCCTCATTTTTAACTCTGAATTAAAAATACACCAGAAATGTTTAAATAATGACCTGCAACGAAGCAGCCAGGCCAACGTCTGGTCATCCTGTTTTGGCCAATAGAACAGACCGGCTGCTTCTATCTACTTACCAATTCTACTACATGCTCACCTAGTTTTGAAGAATACTGCTGTGTAAATCTCAAACCAAAAACATCACCACAAACATCTTTTTAAGACATGAGGTAACCCAGGGGTTCAAGCAAGTTTCACTCACTGTAGTAGCCTACTTGCAAGATTTTCTGACAAGGTAATAATCAAGTTAGTGCATAATCAGCCTGCACCATCACTTATTACAGTTAACATGGTCAAAATGTAGGAGCATACATCCTGACTTATTCAGGACTGATATCAGATCTGTGAGAGATTATTATTGTGTGTAAATAAATAACAAACGTGATGAAAGTCTATTTGTGTTTTCTTGTTCAGAATGAAAGTTTCAGACTCAGCTTTGTTAGATCACATTCACTGCATACAGCAACAAACATCCCACTCTTAAAGAAGCAGCACAGATTAAATAGCAAAAATTTAATCACTGGGGTGGGTGGAGCTACATCTCAGTCTAAAATCTAATCGAGTTTGTAGAACATTAAAAATACAGTGGTAACCCTACTTACGAGCATCCCTACTAACGTATTCCAGGTAATGAGTCGAGATCTCGGAATATTTTTGTTCCAGGTAACAAATAAAATTCCAAGTAACGAGTAGCCTAAATTAGTTCAAGTATGCCAACCGCTAGGGGCGCGGCGGTCGTAGCATCCCCTAGATGCTACTGTAGAAGGTGAGGTCAGTCATTACCTTTGACCCCTGTCCAGTGAAAGTGAAAGTGCTAGTGAAAGCGACGCTAAGGTAGCAAAGTGAACAAGACAGTTAGATACATTTTACTTTGACTTTTCATATGATAAGTGTAACCATGCCATACACGTACGCCCGTCCTCCTGTCCTCCTTAGCCGCCAGCCTACACGAGCACCGTCGTCGTCTTGTTTATTTTTAAAAACCCATATAAACACATTATTTAGCATATTAAAGTATACTGTATATTGGCCGGCTGACACAGATTAATCAGTTTTACATGTATTCTTATGGGGAAAATGCATCCAGCTAACGAGCAAACCAGCTAACGAGCTCGGCTCCTGCACGGATTAAACTCATAAGTAGGGTTACCACTGTACAAGCCTCCTATGATTATTAAAGGAAAGACAATTAGATATATTAAAATTGATGATGTTGTCAGGATAAACCTGACCTGATTTTGTAAATCTGAGGCAAAGAAGTTTATGATGGAAATATTGTTATTGTATAATTGAATATTCATAAATACATTTCACTAAAGTCTATTGTGTCCACTTATGAGACTATGTACTTCTAAATTCAGAAGGTCTTTATCAAGTCAAATATGATCAAATATTTAATAAGATTTAATAGCAATTATCAACTCAATTTAAATATTTTAATCATTTGACAGCACTACAAAATATATTTTTCTGTATCTGTAGTATGACTTTATATGGAAGTGGGTGTGGCCTCTTTATCAAGTCTAAGATCTTTAAGCATCATATTCTAGTTTTCTCTGGATTTTTTTGGTAAGAATTTTCACTTACCCTCTATACAGTCCACTGTCATTTTGTAGGATTCTCAACCAGAATCTCTAAACACAGCAACACATCTACCTCATACAAGACAAACAGTAATATCTTGTTCAAAAGCACATTTTCTTAACCAAACACCAACTCTGCCTTTCACAATACAACGTTTTCTCTACATACACTTACTGTTAAAACTCAGCAAACCTGCTTCAGTATCCAATCAGACTTTAACAGCACCAGCAGAGTCTCTGATCACAGCACAACCACCGTCAAGAAACAGCTGATGGCTTTACAGTAACAGTATTACATGTAATATCATTTAACAGGATGTTATAACATCCTGTGTTTTCTTATGTCAGTTCATGTTTACTGTAATCCACTACATTTCTCATTTTTACTCAAATGTGTGCATGTTAGGTAACATACTGTCCACACAGTAAGAACTGTATGCAACTAAAGAGTAGCTCAAAAAACGTCTGTGAGTCTTACAGTAAATGTTATACTTTAGTAGACACATGAAATTAAAAAAATTACTGTGATTATAAAACACTATAATTAGCCTCGGTTATATGTGTATAAAAATACACATTTGATCATTTCCTTTGCCATGTAACTCATGTGTCCATGCAGGGTGGCATCATGTAAAACTCACTATATTATAAAATATAACAGGTATATAGGACAGACTCCATACCTGGACATATTGATGATGAAGTTCCTTCACCCTCTCACTGTGCCTAAAGGATGTGTACCACTGTTTCATTCTAACTGTATTTACAGTAGTCAGAGTCTTAGTTGTCTTAGCTGTATTCTATTGTAAGCAATGACCATCTCTAATATGGCATGCTCCTGCTCCTCACTCAGGAGTTTTCCCTTCCCCCAGAGGGAAGAACACATTGCTTCCTTTACAGCAAGTCTGGATAACAGAAGCCACAGCTGAACGTCTGAGGTTAAGCTGAGGTCTTTCGCCAGCGTCTGTCAGTGATAGGCCCTGTTTTATCACATGGGCTGATGATGGCTCTGATTTCAGAGGTGACAGTAGTTCTTACCCTTCTTTGAACACCACCACACATTTTTATTCCTCTCTTTCTCCCTTACCCAAATCTTCCTCTTCTTTGTCCAGACATGATTTTGTCTTACTTTCTCTGCTCCTGTGCCCACATTGACCAAATTCAGTTCAAACAAGCCGCTTTTTTATGTGCCCATGTCACTGCCAGCAGCTGGCTGTGTCTCCAATCAGCTGTGGTTGGTTTATTTCTGTATTTTATTTCAATGATCTGTACATCAAACATGTGCTGTTTGTGTTTTATACTATATTTAAGGTTTTGAACATTAGGAGCTCCTGTGTTCCTGCTGTGGGCAAGCATTTGTAAATAAATACAAGAAAGATCCAGACGTTAGCACTTTAGAAACATCTTAACTGACTGCATTTTGTGTAAAAACAACATGTGTTCATGGTACAGCTCACAACACACTGATGCTGAGTTTACCGTGTTTAGAGTTTTTGTTTAAACACTTGTTAGCAGAAGTAAAAAAAACTGTAACCACACATTTTATGTGCCATATAGTGATCTAGGGGTGGCACGGTGGCTTAGTGGTTAGCACGTTCGCCTCTCAGAGCTGAGGTCTTGGGTTCGAGTCCGCATCTGAGCAGAGTTTCCATGTTCTCCCCGTGTCTGCGGGGGTTTCCTCCGGGGACTCCAGTTTCCTCCCACAGTCCAAAAACATGGAGGTCAGGTGAATTGGCTACTCTAAATTGTCCATGTGTGTGCATGTATGTGTGTGCATTTGTGTTCACCCAGCAATGGACTGGCGCCCTGTCCTGGGCTTAGTTGAATAGTGTACTGCCCTGCCCTGCGCCCAGTGAGGGGGTAGGGGACTAACCGCAACCCTGATTAGGAATAAGCGGGTGTGATAATGAATGAATGAATGCCATATAGTGATCTATGCTTACAATCTACTGCTGAACATTATAAATGATTTCTAGTCCCAGAAATCATTATTTTTTTCAGGCTGCACAGCACTGACAGGACATTATGTAGTTTAATCTGGCAACCCTGTTTTGTGCCATTCAGCAGAACAGAAGCTGTGTGCTCAGTTCTATTTGCTTGGGACTTCAAATACTTAATCTACTGTGTACTTGTCTGACAGCACTAGGTAAACAAGCTTTTTCAATGCCTGCCATGTCAGTCCTCAAAGAAAAATGACCAAAGGTTCCTCCAGCCAACATTATGTGAGAATAATTTATTACAGGTGTAGTAATATTAATACAGTATCAGAGCTTCTGAGTACACAGAAATGTAAAACTGTTTCAGTGAACTGCCTTCACCAACCTTCTGTCATCTAAGTTCATCTAATCAGAGTAAAGTGGGTGAGGAAGGGGCGGGGTTTATGCTAAGTCACTTATAAATTCTTGAGGTTATAACTTTTGGAGGGTTTTTTTTTGTTCAAGGGCTGGCACAGCGATGACCAAGTTCTCTTTGGGAACTTTTATTTGTCTGAGCCAAACAAACCTCACTGTGGCATACAGGCTATAAGTCTGTGGAGTCAAGATACTGTAATACATAAAACATTCAAATTTATATTAAAATTAATACACCTGTAACAAATTCTCCTCACAGACGTGGAGGTGTGGGAAAGTTCTGCACATTTCATTTACAAACATCACTGAAAAGTAACTAAAAGTGGTTCTTCTATGGCATCGCTCAAAACAATCCTATTCATCACTTTTATTTTTAAGAGTGAACACGAGGAAGAACCTTTAGTTAGAATCAAATGTTCATGTTTCATGGCTGTTTAAACTTTAAGAAAGTTTTCAACATATTCACAAACATGAACAGAAGTAAAAAGGTTCTGAACAGAAAGTCAGGCTTCATGAACAGTGTGCTGATTCTAAAATCAGAAAAAGTTGGGACTGTGTGGAAAATGACATTAAAAATGCAGTTTCTGAATTCCGGTCATGCAGGTTGCCATCAACAGCCGGGACCCACAGAGAGTAAAATTGGCAGTTCTCTCTCTGGGTGTGTAGAGAGCTCTCACTCCCTATCGCTCACACATTGCAGTGCCCGCTGGCTCTGCCGTCTATTGATTGGTCCATTCGAAACTAGAGACCTGCACTTTCCTCCGAGCGCGTTGGTTCCCCAGTGACGGTGTATCAGTGATAGTTTGAAAAGAGGCGGTGGCCGTATCACATGCAGTGGAGGAGGTGTGTGCATGTCTTCACCCTCCTAGAGTCAGAGACCATGTAAAGTGATGTGGAGAGCCACTAATGGGTTGGGTTAATTGGCGACTACCACATTGGGAAAAGGAGAAAATTTGTAAAAATAAAAAAGATAAAATAAAAATGCATTTTCATACATTTACTTTCACTTTCACTTTCCTGCAGACAATATGAACCCAAGTCATGTCATGTTTGGTTTGGCCAACTTCATTTCATTTGTTAATACAAATCCATTCCTTCATTTCAGGGTTGCAAAATATTCCACAAAAAGTTGGGATGGGGGTAATTTAGGGCTAACAATGATTAAAATTTTCAAACAGGTGACTGTAATCATGATTTGGTACAAAAGCAAATATGTGAGAAAATTACTGAAATGTTTAAAAACAATCTTCAAAGAAAGAAGGTGAAGGAATTTGCATATTTCTCCCTATGCAGTATGTATCATCATTAAACAATTAGAGGAATCTGGAGGAATTTCGGTGTGTAAAGGGCAAGGGCACAAGCCTAAGACATCTCTGATCCCTCAGACAGCACTGCATCAAGAACAATCATTAATGAAAAGCTGAGACCACATGGGCAGGTTACTTTGGCAAACATTTGTGAAGAACAATACAGAGTTACATTCACAAATGCCACTTAAAACTTAACTGGGCAGAAAAGCATTTACATTAGATTCAGATTCAACATTTCTGCCAAAGTAAACATGGAATTTGACCTCCACATTTAACCCGTCCGTGCAGTGAAACACTAGTGAACACACTAGACTGTGAGAACATGTGATGATGATGATGATGATTGTTACACTTTTAAAGCGCCTTTCTCAAGCCCAAGGACGCTTTACACACATTTACACACACTCAATCACACACATGGGCGAGAAGCGGCAGCCAATTGCGCACAGCGTACTCTCAACCGGAAGCGACCGTCCACCTGGAGGACTGCATCAAGCACTAGAGGATCACCCAGGACAGAGTGCCAACCATATCTGGGCAAACATACATACATACATTCATACACAGACATACACATTCATACACACCAGGGTAATTTTTAGAGCATCCAATTCACCTGATCTCCATGTTTTTGGATTTATATAAAAAGTGCCTGAATCAGTGGGCAGCCATATCCATGGCAGCACTTGGGGGTTAGGTGCCTTGATCAAGGGTACTACAGTCAAATCGGCGACCTTACGGTCACAAGACCAGATCCCTAACATTTACAGCATTTAGCAGACGCTCTTATCCAGAGTGATGTACAACAGTGTTTTGTCTCCATTAAGAGAATTATCTCAGCTAGTACAGACAGGTTAGAGTCCAACTACTCTTCAGTTCAGACACTGTTAGAACTAAACCATCACTAATACCTAGAAAGAAGTAAAGATACACAATTATACACAATATAAGAGCTTTACAATACATTACAATAAGTGTTTAAACTAGTGCTGCTTAAGTGCTCCACAAAGAGATGCTCTTCAGTCTGTGTGTGAAGACTGTGAGGGACTCTGCTGTTAGAACAGTCAGTGGGAGTTTGTTCCACCACCTGGGTCCCAGGACAGAGAAGAGTCTTGATGCCAGTCTTCCACGTGTCTTGAAGGATGGTGGGTCTAGCCCGGCCATGACTGCCCCAATGTCCAGAAGCAGCGTTGACATTTGTGGAGTTCTGAGATGAACCATCACACAGTGGAAATGTATATAGTGGGCAGACAAATCAATGTTCCATATCTTTTTTTAAGAAATGTGGTAAAGCTCATGTACACTCTGAGAAGAACACTGAGATTTCAGAGCAACATATGCTGCCTTTAAGATGACATCTTTTCCAGGAATGTCCAGGCATTTTTCAACAAGACAATGCAAAAGCACATGCTGCACACATGACAACCTCTTACTGTTACACACCTTAAGACATGTTTGCAGGAAGAATGTGACAAAAAAAACCCTGAAACACTTCAGTATTTATTGTCGTCAGTGTTGAAACATCGTTGTGAGAAGAAATGGCAAACTTTATAATGTCTTAAATGCTTAACCAACTTTTTTGGGATGTGTTGCAGGCCTGAAATGCAGGAAAGGATGTAGCTGACCAGACAAAACATGAAATATATTGGTCTCATACAGTCTGCAATTAAATTAAAGTAAATGTAAGAGACACTGTGGTTTTTAATTTGCACTTTCCATACTTTTGCCCAACTTCTTCTGAGTTGTAATTGTTGAATGTGCTATGCTGCATCTGTAATTGTTTAGTAAATGTGTAATGTAAGTGTTCCTAAGTGCTAGAGTGCACTTCACAGGTTAATGATTTCTGTGCTTTCACACACCAGATCCAACTCGTAAAGAGCTAGATAATGAGCTGGCCAACTGAATCAGCCATGCTTGAGCAGGAAAAATGGTAAAATATGCAGTGCTACAACTATCCAAGGTCTGAAAATGGTGAACTCATATGAACTCATGTACACTTTGAACATTTTTACCACTACATAGCTCTAAACCATTTTCTGACTGGTTAAAAGTATGGTTCTGGGGTTCTGAAGTTCTTCAACAGGAGGTCCTCTGGGATTTTATTTGGTCATTGTCAGTGTTTTTCTCTCTCTAATAGAAACTACAGGCTGAATTAAACACTGTTTTTAAACTCAGTGCTCATCTGGACTTTTAACTTGGTCCCATCTGGACACAAATCTCCATGATCTTCCAAGCAGATGTTGTCTCACAATGGAAAATAAAGATTTTGGCTGCTGTTACTAGCCGTATTTAATCTCCTAACACACAACGCCACCAGAAACCCTCACAAATGACCAAACAAAGAGGTGGATTCTTTTAAAGATACACTCAACCATATATCTTCCACTCCATACTGTGCATGGGAGAGCATTATCCAGAGGAAAACAAAGTCAAATGCCTTCTCTGCCTTCACTGAGTTGACATAGACCATGAGGACAACCCACTTCCTCTCATTTCTTTAAGTTACCTCAGTGGCTATTCTGCTGGGGCCGGCCCACATCCTCTTATTGGTTACTGTAATGGACCGCCCAGTTCAGCAGATCTCCTTATTGGTTGCTTCAGTCAAACAATGATCTACTAGTTAAGGTGACATTTCCTCTTTATTGGCTGTTTGCTCACTAGCGCCAGACATCACTTCATTATTTTCAGCTGGTCTCTGGCATTGTGAAGGGCTCCAGCACTGTGTCTGAGCCATTATCTTATCTCCCCCTGAACTTGTGCAATGAGGCTTCACTGGTAAACGGTATTTCACATGACCCTTCTCTATTCTTTCTCCCGTTAAATCTATCGTTCATGTCTTACCAGTCAATGGTGGTGAGAGGCCAGAGTGGGCACTTTCTTTGTGTGGGCACAATTCTGTAATTCTTCAGCAGGGCTAGCAAAGGCCATAATTTCTAGCATAAGAGGTATGGTGGACCCCTCATCCCATAGGAGATGGTGAGCCAGAGACACTTAGTTGTATGAGGCCCAACAGGTGCTGCACCTGGAACAAGGTGGAGCCTCATTTTCCCACTGCACTCGAGAAGTATGTTTGTTTAGGTGGTTTTTACCCACCTCAGCTGCTGAAAGTTGCACAGCGGGCCTCTTCTCCTTACTTTGCCTTTAGTTAGGGTATTTCACAATCACTCTCTAGATCAGTGGTGCCGCTGGATATGTGCACATGTTTTAGCCTCTACACTGGTTCAAATCCCAGTCACAGCATTTATTATTACTTGTGCTGCTGGTTTATCCACTTATTTGTTGCCTCCTCCTCTCTCTGCACTTGAAGTCCAACTCGGTGGCTTTTAGCTTTGGAATTTTCCTAAAACAGGGCCACTATCCAGAGGGAGTTAAATCCTCTCTCTGTACATCTGGATAGCTGGTGGTCATGTGACAAAAACAGATGAGAAAAGTGAGATCCAGTTTTATTAAAGGCTGGGGCTACAAGTACAAGTCATTCATTATTAGATGCATCACTATAAGTTCCTGAGAGATCTTAAGACAAACTGTCCAGATGCATCAGTTTCATCACTGAGACATGTAAAACATCCTCTAGATACAGTAAACAAATCCAAAGCAGCAAAACTATATTTACATTCATTTAACACTGTCCAGTAACAGCTTAAAAATCACCTCTATGCTCTTATTCAGCAGTTTCCAAATACGCAATGTGAAGCTCCAGTTCTTTGGAATAGAATGAGTCAGTGGGCAATAATAACCCCTGATCCCTTACTTGAGGCGTACAGAAAACCATCTGGACCTCTCATGAGTATGTATTTCAGTGTTTGGGTGAGTTGGTTAATTCATGCTGGCACTGTAATCTGCAAACCCAGAATGCAAAAGAAAAACATCACTTCAGAAATGAATTTGCTTAAATTTTACACACTTTCTCATTAACTTGATTACATCAAACATGTAACGTAACAGCAGCAGTCTTGGCTGAGCATCCCTCTCAGAACACAGCACTCTGAAGCTCTGAGTGAGTTTGCTGTCAGCTCTCCAGTTTTACGAACAGCCAGCGCACAAGTCTGACAGCAGATTTATGAACACACTCCTTTTATTCAAGATGTTACATTTTATCTGCGGTAAGTTGAGCTTGACATGTACAGAAATGCTGCATGCACTGCCACTCCAAAATGTGGAGTCACACCATCTGAATACATGTTCCTACATCATAAGATAATTGAGTTTACATATTAAAGATACACATACAGTGGTAACCCTACTTACGAGCATCTCTACTAACGAGTATTCCAGGTAAAGAGTCGAGATCTCGGAATATTTTTGTTCCAGGTAACGAGTAAAATTCCAGCTAACGAGTAGCGTAAATTTCTTCAAGTATGCCAACCACTAGGGGCGCTGCGGTCGTAGCATCTCCTAGATGCTACCCTAGAAGAAGGGGTCAGTCATTACCTTTGACCGCTGTCCAGTGAAAGTGAAAGTGCTTGTTGAAAGCGACGCTAAGGTAGCAAAAGGTAGTGAACAAGAAAGTTAGATACATTTTACTTTTACTTTTCATATAATAAGTGTAACCATGCAGCCGCCAATAATTGATTAGTAGGTGTAGGGCCTCCTTTTGCGGCCAATACAGCGTCAGTTCGTCAGGATAGTGGTCAGGTCACTACGTGATGCTGGTGGAGGAAACCGTTTCCTGACTCGCTCCTCCAAAACACCCCAAAGTGGCTCAATAATATTTAGACACAAAGACTTGCTGTCTTGGTCACAGATGCGCCAGCAAGACGTGCAGCAACAATTTGTCCTCTTTTGAACTCTGGTATGTCACCATAATGTTGTGTGCATTGTAATATACTATATAACTGTGCTCTTACCTGCTAACTGAACCTTCACACTCTGCTCTTACTGGTGCAATGTGACATTAATGAAGATTGGCCACCAGACTGGTCCAATTTAGCCATGAAACCTCCCACACTAACATGACAGCTGTTTCACTTTCATTGTCTAACCCCTGAATATATACAGTCATGTCAGAATATCCTGACCACACCTGAACTTGTTTGAAATGTACCTTTTAAAGCATGTAGTACACACAGTAAGACATTGACATTTATTAATGTTAATATTTGGTATATTATATAAAAGATGATTTATTTATAGCTTTCACAGTCATTTTAGAATCACTTGCTGATGATCATAATGCTCCCCTCTCTTCAGCTTCTTAAAGGAACAGATCATCAAGTCTTACTGTGTTAAACCACACTGACTAGACTATTAGACCTTAATGAAGATCTGACTGTGGTTTCAGTAGTCTGAGCTATTTCAGTGACTACTGAATTTGAGTTAAGAATGACCTCAGTATGAGTTCAGGATATCACAGAGGTCATGTGACAGGGTTTACTGCATGTATAAATAAGTGAGCACACCAGTCAGTTGTATCAGAGTGTAAAACCATCATCATGAGTAAAGGACGTGATGTGACTGATGTCTAAAAGGGCTGATAACAGGGTACCAGATGAACATCTCAGAAACCATTAACTTTGTGGATGTTCTAGAGCTGCTGTAGTGAAGGTGAGAATAGACTTCTGGTTCATTGAGTGTCTCACAACAGCATAACATGCCTCACAGTCCATTGATGCCAGAGGGGAACTATGACTCCAGTGTGTCATTTAGAGCAATCAACACACCACAGTAGACCAGTTAACCTCTATAATGAACACAGTAGCAATGTGGAAAGAGTCAGTGATCTCCACTGATAGCACTACAGAAGGTTATTCCCACTATTAGTTTGGTAGGTGGTCGTAATACTATGATATGACTGTATACAAATAAAAAAAGTTGAAAGTAAAAAGTATTTTAAATGTTTTATTAAAAAAGTGAATTACATTAAATGATACACAGATAAGACATTAAAGCAATGATCCTCATTATTTTTTTCAAAAGAGCCATATTGACAGATCAAAGTCAAGGACAGAGCCACAATATCACCATAAGTCACTCAAATCATGGAAAAAAATAAACAACCCACCTATGGACTAAACCTTTGCTCACTGAATATACTGCTCTAGCTAGCTTATAGTATCGCTGCTGCCATGTAGCTACCCTGCTTGCAGGGTTGCCAGGTCCAAAAAAAATATCCAGCCTAAAGTCAGTTTAAAACCCGCCCTTTAGAAGCTTAAACTAGCCCAGAATATGTCTGTCACACGTTTGAAGCGAATGGCAAAA
>BRDA01017577.1:0-11214 GCA_036984385.1 Crenuchus spilurus | reverse complement strand
CATCTGTGACCAAGACAGCAAGTCTTTGTGTCTAAATATTATTGAGCCACTTTGGGGTGTTTTGGAGGAGTGAGTCAGGAAACGGTTTCCTCCACCAGCATCACGTAGTGACCTGACCACTATCCTGCAAGAAGAATGGCTTAAAATCCCTCTGACCACTGCGCAGGACTTGTATATGTCATTCCCAAGACGAACTGATGTTGTATTGGCTGCAAAAGGAGGCCCTACACCTACTAATCAATTATTGTTTCACTTTCATTGTCCAACCCCTGTACTCTTAGCACTTATATCAACTTGTACAACCATAACAGGAGGTCCAAGGTATTTTTGGAAATGAACCTTGCTGCAGATTATTATTATTATTATTATTATTATTATTAAAGTTCTGGTGACTATATCTGCATCTTCTCTGTTAAAGCTAAAGTTATCAACCTTTGTCTTTTTTATATAAGCTGAAACAAAAACACTGCTCCATATCCGCCCCTAATATTCAGATTCATATGCTCTTACAGACCATAATTAGTTTGGGGAAGGAGGGTAAGATATTGTCAGTACTAAATTGCACAGAAGGGTGAATTGGTAATTAAGTTGCTTCTTTAAGGCATAATTTGATATAATGTAGGGTGAGGAGACTGCACTATATTATACAAACTCACTTCTTTAGCCTTCTAGCTCTCCTTAAGGGAAATAAACAGCCATAACATTAAAACCACCTCTTTGTATTTACACTCATTGTCCATTTGATCAGCTCCGCTTAACATACAGGTTCACTTTGTACTTCTACATAGTGTTTCTCTGCACATTTTGATAGTGGTCACAACAGGGCAACCACACAGAATGTACTGTTTGAATGGTGAATCACTGCAGTGATGCTGATGTGGTGGTGGTGTGGTGTTAGAGTGCTGTGTAATGGGCTCTGACATGCTGTGACAATGCTCCATCCACTCACTGCCTGACACTGTAGGTCCACGTTGTAGATATACGTAAAGTCAGAGATAGTAGCTCATGTAGTTTGAGTTGGTCCCCCTCTAGTCCTTCGTCTGTGCTCACAGGATGCTGCCCACAGGATGCTGTTGGCTGGTGGACTATTATTAGTCCAGCATTGACACTGAGGTGTCAGCTCCACTTGCCATACAGGTGCACTTTGTAGTTCTACACTGAGGTGTTTAAACACTCCAGCAGCTCTGCTGTGTCTGATCCACTTGTACTGGCACAGAACACACACTTACACACCACCAACAAGTCTGTATCACTTCAGTGCTCAGAATGATCCACCTGCTCTGTGGTGGTCCTGTGGGGGGTCCTGACCACTGAAGAACAGGGTGAAAGGAGGCTAACAAAGTACACAGTGAAACACATGGTATACGCTTCCTCCCTCCCACAGCTGATGACTGTTTTGATGAGCTTAATTCATTCAATAATGCCACAATAGTCACATCCTGGAAACCAAGAGAAGTGACATCAGAACAGGAGTTAGATTGAGCACAAAGAGGTGGAGCAGGTTAGTTACAGTGCTAACAGCCAGGCTCAGCGAGTTTAGAGCAGGATAGCAATAATGCTAACAAACACAGGAGCCGAGCTAAGCAACATTGGTGCAGGACAGCTGCAATTGGCTGTCTAGCTGTGTTAGCTAGTAATATTACTCTTGCTTGTCAGTCGACATGGCTGTTTCACTTTATTTTCCTTAGCTACATGTGAACACCTCTCCATGACACAGCTTACAGTGCCATTTGTATTTGTTACAATAGTGTAAAAGTGAATTATACTTCAAAACTGTAGGGGGAGCTCCTCACATAAAAAATAATGATTTAAATGACAAAATAATGATTATTTACACAATTTTCTTTCTATACCAACTTCTCTGCACTTAACTATGGTGTAAAAGGTTATTAAGGAAATATAAGCCATCTATTAATAGCTACCAGTCTACTTGAGACATGAACATATGCCACAGAGAAGCTCATTCATGCCACCCAACTCTGGTAGAAATGCAGCTGCTGATTATTCAGGGAAGGTCAGTGAAGTGGGAAGTGTGGGGAAGTTTTAGGACATCTCTACACAGGGATTAGTCACTGTTGGTTAAGGGCAGGGCTGGTGATACAGCTGCCATGTTTGGCTTTACACAGTAGTCCATTCAGATCTGCCATGACAGTTCAGACACAGAGAGGCACTGCCAAATCCTTACTGATGGGTGGAGTTACTCATCTTCCTGACACTAGGATAACAAAGTAATGTCCTTTTATTTTAAGTAACTCTAATTGAAATGTAGATTATGGTTATGTTATGGCAGGTGCGGTTACTTTTGTCCCTGTTGGGGACAAAAACGACCACAAGAATCTTTTATGTTCAACACTCTGATGAACATTATGATGGGTTCTGCAAAATATTAGTGAATAGCTGTTTGCTAACAATCATTATACAATCAATTGTAACACAATTCTTGCAGAACTGAAAATGTACACTAGTCAAACGTTTTAGAACAGTGTTAGAAAGTTTTAGAATGTTTCTGGTACGCCCCTGTTTGGTCAGGGGAACAAACAACAAGATGGTCAGCTTGAAAACATGGAGTGGAGCACAGTCTCAGACTTAAACCCCATCCAGCTGATTTGGGATGAAGTGAAAAGCAAAGCAAACCTACAAGAGCCAACATTTATGTGATGTTCTGCAGCAGATTAGTGAAGAACTGTCTGAAGAATGTTTGATGTCTGTTGTAGAAAGAATGTCACGAGTGTGTTCAGCTGTTATATCTGACAAAGGTGCAGCTTTGTGTCCAAAGTTTAGACTCATTTTGTCTATAAACTGATTCACTGAGTTCTTATTGAACTCTTCAGCTTTCATTTCAGACTCAATCAGACATTAAACTCAGTCATTTACATACAGAACTGGGTGTTCTAAAACTTTTGACCGGTTCTGTGTCAAGTCAGGAGGCCCAGATACTGTGTGATAGAGCATTCAGAAAAAGAACTGACAAGCCGAATGAGTCTTGAGTATGAGGACAACATTGTAAAGACTGCCCAGGAATCATAAATGGATATGGCACATCCACCTGACCTGACATTTACTTAAGGAATGCTTGGGGAAAAGTTAGTTGGTTGGGCATCAGGTCTGAGAACTTCCCAGAGACGGCCCAAGACAATGCAGAAATGAAGCTTGCAGTGCGTGTCTTCTTTAATATTAGCTCTGGTCAGCATGGAAGGTTTCTAAAGGGAATATGAAAGCAGTGCAGGAGTGAATAAAAGGACAAAGCTTTCTTTTTGTTGCCTTTTTTAAAAGAAAAGCGGACCCCTAGCTAGGTGGTAGATCAAACCCTAGATGGAAGCAAAGCCCAAAGGCGGGGTTAGCCAAAGGTCCCCCATGTCCTACACAGCCCATATATTTCCTGTTTGAAGTTAAGATGCTTTAATGACAGTAAAAAAGTCAAATACAGTACAGCAGCTATGATCTTCTCTCCTCCACGTGGATTCAGAGATTGTGAAAGATTTATATAATGGAGAGACACATGCATTACTGTCAACTTCTGAAACACCCATTCACTAGTACAGCTGGCACAAAACTTTGTTTTACTACTGTCACTCCTTAGAGTCTATCAGTTGGACATTATGTATCTAGTGTGATCACTGATCATGCCCAAGACTAGAACTCGAGCATGACGTCAATCATGCAACCATCATCATTACAACAACAAACAGCTTCTTCTCAGCTTGTACAATTTTCAACTCATTCAAGAACATCTGAATTCATCACAGTTCTGCTTCTCTGCTTACTGACATATATGAACTGCAGTCAGTGTGGTCAGTTACCTCAGTACAGAATGAAAATCACTGCAGTGCACAAATCTATAAGGCATGTGGCAAGTCC
This sequence comes from Crenuchus spilurus, assembly GCA_036984385.1. NCBI lineage: Eukaryota > Metazoa > Chordata > Actinopteri > Characiformes > Crenuchidae > Crenuchus > Crenuchus spilurus. The sequence continues at coordinate 7,356 of BRDA01017577.1, read as the reverse complement.
ATGTGTCCATCCAAAATGACTCAAAATAAGCCACAAAGTACATAGAATCATGAACTCCACTGAGAGAGCCCCTTTCTTCAACACAAAAAGGCACATTGTGATGATGTAAGCGTAACTGGGCCTGAAACATTAAGCACATTGCAAGTACAGGGGGAGGAGGGAACAGTAAAAGTACAAGGTAACCAAGCCTTGGTGGTAAGAACAGGTTTTTTATTATTATTCTTTGATCACAGAGAACTTACTTTATTACATACAATATCACTCAAAAGCCACACCTTCTGGACATTCAGGGGTTTCTGATTATTTAAATTGGAATTATTTAGTAAACAAACAGTGTTAAACAAATCAGAATATGTTTATATTTGACATTCTTCACAGTAGGCACCTCTTGCTTAGGTGCAGCTTTCTTGGCATTTTCTCAGTCAGCTTTATGAGGTAGTCACCTGGAATGGCTTTCAGTTAACAGCTGTGTCTTGTCGAGAGTTCATGACTTGCATTTCTTGCCTCTTAATGTGTCTGAGACATCAGTTGTGTGTCTACTTTGAAGTAAAATCTAAAACATGTTTTGGTCTGTTTATCACTTTTAAGTTTACTACATGACTCAGTATGTGTTCACTCAGAGTCTGGAAAACACTGAATGAGAATGTGTCCAAACTTTTGACTTGTACTGGATTACTATATAATAATAATAATAATAAGAAGAAGAAGAAGAAGAAGAAGAAGAAGAAGAAGAAGAAGAAGAACAGCAACAACAATCAGAAGGAGAAAGAGAACAGGGAGGAGAAGAAAAAAAAGAATAACAACAATTCAACATTTTTATGTTGTTTTCATGCAAAATCCCTACATCATCAGCAAAGGAGATAAACTACTTAAAGGGAACAACAGTTTAAAACAGATAGCTTTCCCCCTCTCTGCATAAAGGGATTAATGCATCGAGCTGATTGATCTTTCAGAGCCATGCTGAGAACAGTGAAGGATATCAGCATGGCAGTAAAATGATATCGCATCAGCAGGATGGTGGATAAGGGCAGAAAATGACTCCCCCACAGCCCATTCCCTGTTTATGGCCATTGTGTATATCTTTATTAGTGTTGACATGCCTCTTTCTGATGAGAGAAACTGGTGGGTTGGTCATACCCCTGAGGCAGCAGCTCTACAGAGCAGAGTCCAGTTTAAAAAAATAAATAAATAAATGAATGGGATCACTTGTACTCTAGCTCGTAAACCTTTCTCACCAGAGACAGCACAATTTCTGTCTCCCTTTCCATCTTTTTGCCTTTCTCTCTTTATCTAGTTGCGTGCTGCAGGGCCTCTGTTCTTAAATCAAGTCAGAGTCTGCATTTCAAAAATCAATATGAACAAACAGAGGCGCCTAATAACCTCCTGAAGCAACAATGAAATCATAGAGTGGGTCCAATTAAAAGTCTAAGTGGAAGGCTCTTAGCAATACAGAACAAACTAACACACTGATAGTCAAACAGAAACTGGAGGACACGAGTGCAGGATTTTAATGATTCACTCCTCGCTGACACCTCCTGTGTTTATTCAGATAGACATGTGGAACACACAGACTGTTTGGAGGAGTCAAACAGTAGTGTTTGGCTGTCTGCATGCATACGATCCGGCAAAGACCCAGCAGCTTGTTGTCTGTTTGCATACAAGAAAAAAGGGTTTACAGGTACTTCCCAAGTACACACTTGAACACACACACAGCTGGACAAGCACACTGAAACACCACTTTATTAGACTCCTCTGCTTTGAAGGTCCACCTTAGCGGTGTACAATTAGGCCCATCTGTTGTGTGTAAGACCCTCACTGGTAACACTGAAGTGTGTAAAAATCCCACTCAAACAGCACACCCTGATAGCAACAAGGCCAGATAGAGTTATCAGGACAAAAGTATTGCCCATCACTTGTACAGAACAAGTAGTGCTATTCTTTATTCTTTAGCATACAAACAGGGCAAATAACATCATGCTAATAGTTAATTATGATCATTCTTAGTGCAATACAATATTTAATATTTTAATTAGGGATGAGCAAGCACACCACTATCTGTATCTGTTCAACCACCTAAATTATCTGGCGTGGTTTAACCAGAAGTGGGTGGGGCTTAAATCAGTACATTATTTTAAGTCTGAAATTGATATGGATTGATCAGAAGTTGCTATATGTACTGTTTATATGTCAGCCTTGTTCACGGTATTCTTCTCCAAAGCACCGCGTTCAGTACCAGCAAAGTTTTGTAACTGACTTTATATCACCAGCCAAACTAAGAGAAACCAGACGTTAAAAAAAAAAAAACAGTGGAGGGAGTGACCAACACGACACGAGCCGGTTTCAGCTCTGTCTTGTCAAATGCACCGCGTGCGTTACAAAACCACTTCACCAAGTAACTTTAAACATCATACAAACTGAAATAGAGGCGAGCTGAAGAAAACCTAAGGAGTACTGAACAGAGAAATGATTTAGAGTGAAGCCAAGCACAGAGAGATCAGTCAGTCACTGTGTGTGTGACTGTGCAGCTCTGGCTGCAGAGACGTGTCTGTGTAGGGAGGGGCAAGCACTCTGTGTGACTGGCCAATCACAGATCATGAAGACAGTCAGTTACCCAATGAGGATTTTCCTTCAGCATGAGCACAGATATTGACAAGTTATACTTGTATCATGCGCGTACTCATCAACAATGCTTTATCTGTACTGGATACTCATCTGAAACGAGTATCTGGCTCAACCCTAATTTTAATCAGTTAACTGAATGTTACAGCTATGGGAGCATCTCAGACACCTCCACTATCAGAACTCAGCCACCACTCAGACACTGCTTTAATTAGACCTAGTTTAAACGTCTGACAGCGGCATCTGGCCCAGTGAATGTTACCACATGAATGTTACTACCATAGACCATACACACTACCATGCTAATACCATGTGTTACTGATGTGCTGTCAGTCCACAAGCATGGGAGTGGTGAGAAATAAATGCAGTAACATTTAGATAGAGCCTAATGAAACAGACTAAACACTACAGTGTGCAGCTCCTTTTAATGAGTGCATTATAGTGATCAATACTCTCAGACATCGCTGTGTATTGAACATGAAAAGCTCTTCCTCAGACATACAGACACTTTTCAGGTGCTGGAAGCTAGCAGTCACACAAATACGAAACACGATTCTGACATAAATCCAGTCAAAATTCCTTTTGGAAGTCCATTTCCAAAAGTTACAGTGAAGTCACATGCAGGCCACAACAGAGCACACTTAAGTCCAGGGCATAAACATAATGGTCTGGTATCATGTAACTCCATACACAGGTGCAGCATCCTAAAGCATGTCGTCATAGAGCTTAGAGGATTCAAGACACCACTGGGGCAATTTTGACTCTTTCAGGTTTTGTTGCTTTTACATGATTTCCCAGGTATTCAGATGTCTCACAAGTGAAAGATTTATGGATGCCATAGAAGTAAGTAATCCTGAGTGTATTTGACAAAGCCTTGCATCAGTTGAAGGTGCTGACGTGTGTATGTGTGCATCTAGTCTTGGAGATTTTCACAAGTTCCATTCTCCTGGTGAATACCCCACGTTCTCCCCAATCAATAGTGAATCTGTCTCAGTCCAGGCTGTGCCAAACCAATCAATGTTTTCCACCAGTCGCCCAGTGGAACGAGCTGCTTAAGCTGAATGGAGAATGTTTTCATGCATGCGACCCTTAATTCTTAGAAGTGAAGACTTCTTTCTGATCATTTTCTTGTAATATGCATTTCTGACACAATTGGTTTTTCCACAAAAACTACTTTATCCATTTCATAGGGAGAGGGGCCCATAAAAATCCTGAATTAATTAATTTTTTTTTGATGTTGTTATTTCGAATGAATTGGGCCCTCAAATTAATTATTTATTAATTCATATTTCAAATATATTGATAATATCAACTGAGGGAATGAACTTTAGTCACAGTCCTCTCAACATATTGGACATTCTGGGGGACCCCTCTTGGAGGCCCAAAATGGTTTAGTCCGCCCAACAGCGACTAGCAACAAGTGTAACGTCGGTGAGCCTAGATTAATGACCTGGGGGCTACACATCATGCTGCCCAAAAACAGAAATCACGATTTCAAAAGAAGAAAGAAAGGGAGGAAAAAGAAAGTAGGCAGAATGAGGGGAGACAGCTGTTGACGGCTTTCTTTCCCAAAGGTGAACCGAGTTTTCTTGTTATGCAAAGTCCAATTAAAGTTAAAGTGGTCCACTCCAGACAGCTGCGGCTGATTTTTGTAGACTCACGTGAAGTCGTTAGTTTAGTTAGTTGCCAACCAGGCTGCTTGTGACTAAGTATAAAGACAATTATGAGCCGCTAACGTTAGTTATCAACTTTAACCAGTTTCACAAACAAAAAGGAGAGAGAGAGAGAGCGAGCTAGCTAGCTAGTGAGCTAGCTCGCCAGCTGGTTAGCTGCTGACTGGTAGAATTGCTGCCTAAATGCGAGTTGTTTACTTAAGTTTAAAGTAAGTTAGTCTGTTGGTTCAGTGTGTGTGCTAAAGTCTACTAACACAGCAGAACTAAAAGTGAAACTCTGTGCTGAGACTTAATAAATGATCCACCAGCAATATTTCTGCCGCATATATCAACATGTAAATAGCTACATCAACATAATCTGATCTGTTTGTAGCTTAAAATCTTATTTATGCTTTTTTATTTAAATAAATACCCCCCTTTTTTACTCATGTGCCTCGTTTACTGGCATTTATAGGGGCCCACTGTCATTGAGAGTGTACAGGGCCCTGAATTTGCTGCTACGCCCCTGACCACAGGCCTACAATTTATTCCTGAACACAAAAATTTTGTTTGTCTCAGAAATATATCTTTTTTCAGGCTGCACAGCATTGAAGGGTCATAATATAGCTTCATCTTTCAACTCAGATTTGTGTCACAAGAGATCACCCTTCTGGAGCACAAAAACATGACTAAAGGACTGGAAACAATCAACTTTATTCAATGCATTTTCCAAAAGGATATGACACATGGCTTATATGAAGCAAAATCTTTAAATGTCAACTCAGAAACACAGACAAAAGTGAACAATATGAGCAGAAAGGAAATCATTTCAGCTTTTATCTCGCACCTTCCTTTAGCCTGGATCTGATAAATAAAAAAATAATCGCTAGATTAAAGAAATAGATGCTGGACCCCATTTATTGAGCATCATATCTCCTCTTCTAACAAACATAAGCATGGAATAACATCTGAATCTACATTTCTGTCTGAATGTCAGTGAGGTGATTCACTATGTATTCATATTTTATATTCATTACAGATAAAGTGATATTTCAAGCCTTTTTTGGTTTAACTGTTGATCAGGGTGACTTATAGCTCCTTAAAATCAGAAATCTAGAACATTTCCTTTTGAGTTTGAGTAAATTACCACTTAAACAGTATTAACCTTAAAACAGAAAAGGCTGGAAATGTGTCACTTAATGTGCAATGTGTTGTGTGTGTGTGTGTGTATAAGATACATTAAACCAGTTAATGAGGCCAGTATGTAGTTGGTCCTCCAACCCACTGAGCCATGGAAGATGACCTGTGGTATCATCTGACATCGAGACATTAGAAGCAGATCCTTTAAATTCCAGCACATGCCACAGATGCTTGATTAGATTGAAGCCTGTGGAATTTGGATTCCAGTGTTGGAAGGTACTGAACACTGCTGACCAGGAGCACCTCAGAAGCCTTGCCACTTTGGAGATGCTCCAACCCAGTCATCTGACCAAGTGTTTGTCTGAGATCTGCACACTTGCATATTTGTTTTTTCTCCATCATCCACAAGAATAGTGTGCTTCCGTTGCTGTGAAATAAAGCCCCCACCTCACATCTGTGAGTGGTTTTATCTTTGTGGCTGATCAGTGTATAGTCTAATGCAGTGCTAGGTGGTTAATGCCTTAAATGTGTTATTGGGTAAATACAGGGAAAGTAACGCAGCTCAGTGCAAGGCTTGTGAGAAACATTAAAAAATAAGATCCTGATGTATGAAGAGACTGAGTTAAGAGACTCATACTGGTGGGATGAATAAGTATCCCTCCTCCTTTTTGGCCCCTTGTGTAGTTAAAATGGTACAAGAGCTGTGTCCCAAAGTAAGATATGTACTCTGGGTACTAATTAATGTTCTTGATAAATACACAGCATTGTGGGTGCATCGGGGGACTAATTAGGCCAGCGATGGAGAAAGCCAGTGGGCGCTGAGGGCCTTTGGCGTGGGACACTCCGTCACCAGCTCCAGCAAAGCCTCATCGGGGGGAAAGGGGGGAAAAGCACAAGGAACTTAATACCCCTGGATCTATAAGTAGAACCCCTGTTGATACATCAGCGGCAAAATAATTAAATGCAATTTATCTTCACCTGGCAACCAGCCACTTAAAACTGAAGTGGCCACTGAGAGCTGAGAGAGCTGGAGCAGCAGGAGATGTGGGAGGAAGATGAGACGGGATAAAGCAGGGGGACAATAGGCTGGTGTGTGCGGTCAGTTGCACAGCCCTTAACCAAATCCAGGTGGACGGCCTCCGAGCACCTTCAGCAGTGGCTTCAGACAAAGTGGGTCAGAACATCCAAAGGGGATAAGAGGGATGATGGGGGTGCTGTTTTGCATAGCATTTCAAGAAGTGTGTGCATGAGTACAATGGACATGTTACATCCACATCCACACTAGACTACTCTTTGTTAACTTTAAATGAACCAATAAGTCTCCACAGACATTTACATTTCTATTTATTCTCACACTTCTGCTCATTGATTTTAGTTTTGTCTTAAGAGTTGGCACACTGCATCATTTTTCATGGATCTTTCTGTACATTAGCCTGTTTTCTTTTACTCAAATCTTTATGTAACACACCTTGAACTGCTTTTGTGTGCTGAAACGCAGTAGAGTATATAATTACATTTGCCTTATTCATCCATTTTCTCTTTCTCTGTAGAACTGTCATGTTTCATGTTTTCCTTACACACATACTCTTGTATGACTTATAAACGTGTTGCTGAATTAATGCATTATTATAACTAAAAGCTTTGCCTTCATCTACGTCTTCATTGTAACCTCATGGTTTACATTTCCATTCATCACTTTCTTATTTTCTAAGATACATAAAAAAGGTGTCATATGAAAGCTTAAACCCGCTTCTTTCTACGTTTCAGTGCTAATTAAATATTTTCATTGAATTTAACCACATGCTACATCTTTTTGGAATAAACTTATATAAATAAAAGTTTAGAAAATGTTACAGATGTCTGAATAAGTTCCAAACAATTAGAACAGAGCAGTCAGATTTGTCCCACATAAAGTCCCTTCAGTGCTCCTCAGCCTATATATATA
>BRDA01017569.1:0-13398 GCA_036984385.1 Crenuchus spilurus | reverse complement strand
ATATGAGAGCTGGGCGATATGGCCAAAAATGTTATCACGATACATTTTTCTATATTGATCAATCTCGAAAATTTACACAATATAAAATTTTCTAACACCGTCATAGTTTTAAACATCTTTCTAAAAACATCTGACTAAATACATGAAATGTTACTATTTAAAATATTAAAATGTTTGTAGGAGCCACATGCCTCTTTACAGCTTTAAACATTGCCAGTTATCTTATTTTAGTTAAATGTTTTATTTATTGTGTATTATTTTATGTTTACACAGTAGTAGATTTAAATGGGACACTTTTACTTTAAGCTGTGTATGTGTGTGTCCGGATAATACTGCTTGACGTAAGTGTTTAGGAACCTTTTTTGTTTTGTTATGGAAAGAGGGAGGAGCTGCATGGTTTTCTAACCATGTTGTGGAAAAAAATTCTTACGAACAAAGATATAAAATTTAGGTCTTATTTTGTTTTTTCCTTGTTTTCTGAGAGAATAAAAGGTTAAAAACTAACACGTAGATTCGTGGGTTCTCATCTATAACACGCATTGGTTAAACGGCTCATTTACATTATCAAGAAAATCTACCCTTAAAATGTTTATTGCCAGAACATAATATTGTAGCGTGAATATTGAAATATTGAGTATTGAAAGGATGGACATGACAGACATTTACAGTCGTCGCTTTATTGTTGAAACTTACAATGATTGTTGTTGGCCGCAGCCACTCCAAAATAACAGGCTAGAGAGCCACGCTAACATGCTAATGCTAGCACTCCGGCTAAGAGCCGTTCTCCTTCTCACTCAAACAGACGAGCACAGAGCGACCTCATGCATTTTGGCGGCGCTGGTGAGGAGGAGCTAACAAGCAGCAGTATTAGACTTCTGAACTCACTGTCAAGTTGCTTAGACGTGAAATGGAAACGAACGTTAATGCTTATCGAAATCTATTGTTTATCATTGTCGGCTTATCGTCATCAAGGGAAAACATATCGTGAAAAAATCTATATTGTTTTATTGCCCAGCACTATTGTGTGTGTGTGTGTGTGTGTGTGTGTGTGTGTGTGTGTGTGTGTGTGTGTGTGTGTGTGTGTGTGTGTCAAAAAGTGCAGTAATTATTGTACACTTTCTGTAAATCCTGTAAATTTCATTTCACTTCTCAGATATCACTGTGTTCATCTGTTACATATTTAACTGAAATAGCTGATCTGAACAACCAATGATTTATAAAGGAAAATCATGAAAATGATCAGGGGTGCCCAAACTTTTTCATACCACTGTATGTAGTATACCAAGTAGATCCCATGTTTGTTCAGTTACTGGGTTCCTCAGATTCTTTGCAGGCACTCCTCTATGACCTGAACTGAACCCTGAAGCTCTACAGTCATGTGATTTTCACTGCTTAGGTCTACACTCAGGTCATATCACTTTTTCACTGAGATATCTCCTTACATTAGAAATGCACAAATAGATTTATTGTCACTGTGTCAGTTTTTCAGTTATGTACATACAGTTACATTAATTGTGCTTCATCATCAGAACATTAAACTCAGCTGACTGAAAATGGGCTATTTGTGTAACTTTTAGGTTCTGTTGTTTGTTAGCAGTAATAGCTTTTACATTCACTTTGAAGTACAATAGTCTTGACTGACAGTGGAAAGACTGTTGAGTGACTTTTTCATGCATTAAATATACTTATTTTTTTTTCTAATGAAGTTAATCTTTTTCAGATGGAGTCTTATGATAACCTTCCGAAAGTCTAATAAATGCTGTTTTTCAGCTATATTTCTCATCTTTCCTGCTAAAGTGGATGGGATTAATAGTCAATAATGCTTATATAAGATCTTCCGATCCAATCTCAAAGTAGACATGGCTGCAAATCCCACATACTGTAGCCCTGTCTTAAGACTGTGCGTGTTCCCACAGCAGTTTAAAGAAGAGAGTTCCTGCATGAATGTGTGCAGCCTGTTTTTATTCTTTATGTAAATGTAAATGTGTACATTAATAGGATCATGGGGGTTTTGCTGCATAAAAACATCCAAAATGGTCTCATTTTACTCTGTAATATGTGACGGTAGGGACTCTGGACCAATCCAGGCAGTAAGGGGAGTCAGGTGATGGTTCAGTTCAGTCCGGCTGTGGTTCTGCTGAGAGCAGCTGCTTCTCTTTTGTTCTGTTCTGTTTTATTAAAATGTTCAGTTTGCTGAGAAGTGGCTCTTTAATGCATCTTCTTCCACGACAATATGAAATAAATACTTTTGTTTTGTTGACAACTTTGAACTTTGAGTCTTAAGGGGCTGTCAATCAGACATAAGACCACACCCCCACACAAATAGGTCTGGTGTGAAAATTTTGAGTAGTGTTTTATTATATTTCTGGCTTTTTTTTGTTTCATTTAGACTTTTCTGACTGATTAACAGGATATTCATGCCATTTTATTTGCTGTGTTCTTGGTGTAGGGTTAGGTTTAGCAGTCGTGCCTACTACACGGATAATGTGTGATGTCTTGTTTATGATTTTTCTGATTATTATAATTGAGTTCCTGCGTACTGCTTGTTCAGGGTTGTGTTTTGTCTGCATCTCTGACTGATGAGATCAGTGAAACTAAAGCGTAGCTGCTTCTGACTGGAAGGACCATGACTCTTTCTCATCCACCTCATTACTCTATAACAGCAGGTTTGATTTTTCTTTAAGCCTGTTTCCTTCATTCGTTGAGTGACTAATCCTTTCTCTCTGACTCTCACTCTCTCTCTCTTTTTCTCTCTGAAATGAGTAACTCTTAGTTTTTTCTGCTAATCATGTAGATTCTTTATTCTCCTGGTCAGCTCATCTGTAAGTTTGAGTCACTCGCACAGTGACACACACCTGACTCATATTTCCGCACTGAAACTCTGTTCTTATACAAACTTGGAGGAAATCAGAGCTCTACTTAGATCACACAGCCAACAGTAGTTATGTAATTAATTGTGTAATTGCACTGTGAATTACATTTAATATTTAACCTGTAAGATGTTTTCTGCTACTTTCCTTATGCTGAGAGTGAGAAATAATAAAACAAGTGGGAGGAGATGTTTGGATGTAGGAGTTGAGGGTGGTGAGTGTGTGATAACTCGGGGCAGTGAAGGTCAGTGTATTGGGCTTTAAAGGTCTCGGGCTGCCCGGAAATTTCTGAACGGAAATGGCTGAACAATAGTGGTGTGGACGGCTGTTAATCAGCCAGTAGTACTCACTCACCAGAGCCAAGACTCACTCTAGATGGACCTGGAAGAGAACACAAGTGAACTTTTTCATGATATTCTATTTTTTTGCAGATGCACTAGTGTCCAAAAACGGATGAAGACACTGAAGAGTTAATATGGTTCCTGGTCACTCTTACCTTCCAGAGAATATTAATAATTAATAACATTAATAACAACAGAGCTACCTTTCAGCTTCCCACAGAGACTGTTAGATTAGACAAATGTAAGTATCACAATAGATAACAGAAACTAGTGTTTAGAGTAATAGCTAATCATTTAATCCATGCCTAAATAGATTAGTTTAGATTAGAGCCCGACCGATATGATTTTTGGGGTGGCCGATACAATACCGATAATAAAGAGGAAAAAAATGCCAATAACAATATATCGGCCGATTATTATTATTTTTTTTTACAATTAAGTATTCATTTATATACAATGGAAATAAAGATTTAACATATAACTTCTTTCAAATACTTTTATTGTCAAAAGTAAAACAGTGCTTGATAACAGTGCAATAATTTCATAAAGGTCAATTTAAACTGAAACAGAAGGAACAAAATTTACTATAGCTCTAATACTTCAAATTCAAAAGTGGCAAGTTGTAGTGCAGGAAGCACAGCTTTTCTGCATTCTCTCCTTTCAGGGCTCTGCGCTTTTCTTCATATATATTGCCAATAGTGCTGAAACAGGGGGGCTTGCTCCGGCTTCTGTGAGCACAGCTGGGGGCTATAAAGCCTGACTGCCACTACTGCTGCACTAGCTACTGGCTAGAGGCTCGCAGCTTGCCACGTTCTGATCAGAAATCAACTGATGCAAGCTGGTCACGAGAGTCTGCTAAGCGCTTCCCCATGTCCTTTTGCCTTATATCAGAAAATAGAGCTAAAATACGCTTTGAGGTACTGATTACGTGAAGCCAAACGATTTGACACACCACTATACCTGGTCCCACCTAAGGGTTACGAGTGCACTGGTTGTTTTTTCATTTCATGATTACTCCACTATGTTATAAATTAAGCTAGAAATGTGTTTTAATATTGAGCTGCAGTAGCAGTGTGTTCTCGGTCATGATCAATCAGATTAGTTTACTTCAGACAAACGATGCATTTAATTTACAGAAAAGATAATGTTATTACTTAGAACTGATATATTTCATTGTGTGTTACATTGTTCTGGCTAAGGTTTTATTTTAGCAAGGTTATATGCTAAATTATCTCTTGTAAATTGTATCTTGCTAGTTTAGCAGGTAGCTAAAGCTTTTAGGGGTTGGAGAGTTGAGTGGAAATCTTTTGCTGATGTTTGTTTCACAAGCTACTTATAAACTTACCACTGATAAATATAAAATGCCCAGGTCAGCAGTGTGATGCACAGTTCTCAGTTGCTCTCAGAATTATGCGTCTCCTCAGCAGCAGCTTATGCAAGCATGCTGCATGTGACCTGAACATGACTTGGTCTGCGGACGCCCTCTGCTGGATTAGTGGCACAATTACATAATGTTTGCAGTCCTCCAGGCGAGGAAAATCAAAAGTGTTTTGCTCTGCGCCTATCGGACAAATTTTGGCCGATAGATTTTTAAACGCTATATTGGCCGATAATATCGGTCGGGCTCTAGTTTAGATTTAACTTTTTAACCCATCTGTGCAGTGAAACACACACTAGTGAACACATTAGGCTGTGAGAATATGTGCTCGAAGCGGTGAGCAGCCCTATCCACAGCACCCGGGAAGCAGTTGAGGGTTAGGTGCCTTGCTCAAGACCTTCCACCTTCCACAAGACCAGATCCCTAACCACAAGACCACAGCTGCCCCTGTACTAAGTCCTGTGTAATAAGTACTGTGAAGAAGATGATGTATTTATCTTTAAACTGTTGATAACTAGAGCCAAGTAAAAGCTTTAATAATCTATTAATGTGATAAATGTTTAATACTGATCAACACTGGACAGTGATTTAACATTAGTACTTGTTCATTGTTTGTGAGTTTGACTGTAGGAGCTCATTCATAGCCAGTGGTGGACAGTAGTGGAGTACATTTACTTGAGTACTGTACTTAAGTACATGTTTTGAGTATTTTTACTTTACTTGAGTATTTATTTTTTGGTGAACTTATGACTTACACTCCACTACATTTCAAAGACAAATATTGTACTTTTGACTCCACTACATTTGAACAGTTAGAGGCCTGTATTAGACATGAATGGGAGAGCATTCCTATTTCTTGAGAAATTGGTCTCCTCTGTCCCCAGACGTCTGTTGAGTGTTGTAAGAAGAAGGGGGGATGCCACACAGTGGTAAAAATGGCCTTGTCCCAACTTTTTTGGAATTTGTTGACTACATGAAATTTTGAAACAACATATTTTTCCCTTAAAATGATACATTCTCTCAGTTTAAACTTTTGACCTGTCATCTATGTTCTATTACGAATAAAATATTGACATTTGCCATCTCCACATCATTGCATTCGGTTTTTATTCACAATTTGTATAGCGTCCCAACTTTTTTGGAATCCGGTTTGTACATTCAGTACAACATTATTTATGGTCAAGTTTGATTAAACAAGTATTTGAACAGTTTGACAGCACTAGTGATAATGTTTTTGAGAGTGCAGATGGAGGACGGCAGAGGACATGAACATGTGCCTGTGATATCAAACAACTGCATGTTAGCACTTTGTCAGGCCGGTATAAACAAGCAGAGTCTATGATCAATAACTGAGAAACATAACGTCAGAATACAAGACAGGATGGAGAATCTAAAGAACAAAAACATGACATCATAGCTAGTCAGTAGGGATGGACTTACATGGGAATTCTGGGCTAATTAAAATATAAAGCAGTCCCAGCAATGCATGTTAAACCATTTAACTCTGGGTAAAGTTTAATCATAAATAACCTTTTCTGATTAGAGGAGCAAACACTGTCTGAAACTGTTCAGTCAGACTGTGTCCATTGACAATTCCAAGTCAGAAGTGTGGAAATAAACTACACAAGTGTCCAAATACTTATTGGGACTGCAAAATCAATTGTTCATGTGTTACCGATACGTAAACATGTAGAACTTTAGACTGCACATGGATGTAATTGGGGGGGGGTCATCAAGGGGGGACATATCCCATACACTTTTTCAAAAGACAGTTTTGGTCCCCTGCAAATGAGACAGGTCAAGCACTAGGACCCAGCAGAAAACAGCCGCTCAAGCTGAAGCCTGTTTCCCTTTAGACCGCCCACAAGCTCATTGACTGGCTCTGTTGTATCTTGCTAACGTGTGATTGGCCATCCCCGCTGTCAATCCATCAGGTTGTAAACGTGTTTTGCAAGATAGTTGGACAGGAGTCTGTGTCTGTTCATTTGCCACTGTAAGTTGTTAACATGTTGTTCATTTGAATCTGTGTCTGTGTTTGAAAGCTTTGGATGAGTTGATTATGTTGAAATTTTAATAATTAACCCTCCTGTGGTCTTTGGGTAAAATTGACTCATGTTAACTGCTTATTTTTTACTCAAAATGAGTTATAATTTTATGTAAATGAGGTCTTTTGAGCATACATTCCAAAAATAAGTGTAAAATTGCTGATAATGAGTTGGAGTGAAGTTGAATAAAGTGAAACACAGAATTAGGTGATAATTTTATTTTACATGCTTTATAACCAGTCAGACCACAAATAGAACAGTGAACTTAACAGTAACAATAGAAAACTACAATAACTACTAGAAAACACAGTGAATTGAAAGAGTTAATGTTCAATTATTTTATTATTATTAATATTATTGTTTTATCATTGATAATAACTATGATAACTATTTATATTTATTATTTGTATATTGTTAATAGAAACTATTAATTATTAGTAAAATATTATTAATAATATTTTATTAAAAATGTATTAATAATAAAATGTATGCTCATATACGCTGTCATATACAATTCGTAGAAAGAAAGACAATCGCCAGTCATATAAAAAACAAACAAACTGGAAATTAGAATCACTTAAGAAAATTGCAGTCGGTTCATCTCTAGTGCTTAGACAGTTGTTTTTTGCAGTACTGATATTGTGTCTGTATATTTCTGCTCTGTATTCCAGACAGACTGATACTGTGTCCATATATTTATTCTCTGGTTTGAGACTGACTGGTATCTTGACTGGCATTGGCCGTCCTGGATGTGTTACATTCTGCTGGCGTATTTTAGGACTGAGAGACGTTGCTGTGTGTGTTTTTAGTGGAGGAGCGTCTGCCCTGTTTAGCAAATCACTGTTAAATGTGACATCACCTCTACACACACACACACACACACACACACACAAACACACAGTGACTGGTTTAGTTTGAAATTGCTTAATCAGCAGGTTCATGATGTGCCCTGTAAGACACTCTCTCTCTCTCTGTGTGTGTGTGTGTGTGTGTGTGTGTGTGTGTGTGTGTGTGTGTTTAATTTGCTGTGGATATTCTACTTAATTATTATGGTGTTGCTATGCTGTTTCTGTGGTTTTCTAAATGGTTGCTAGGTCACTGATAGGCAGTGGTGGACAGTAACGAAGTACATTTACTTGAGTACTGTACTCAAGTACATTTTTTGAGTATTTTTATTTCACTTGAGTATTTATATTTTGGTGAACTTATGACTTTCACTCCACTACATTTCAAAGACAAATATTGTACTTTCAACTCCACTACATTTCTAGGAAGCTTGCCGTTACTCGTTCCTATTGGATCTGCATTGGGGTTGAGCCGGAGACTTACCGGAGAGTATCTGGTACGGATAAAGCATTGTTGATGAGTAACGAGCAAGATACAAGTATAACTCGTCAATATCCATGCTCATCCTGAAGGAAAATCCTCATTGGGTAACTGACTGTCTTCACGATCTGTGATCTGCGATCTTCTGATCAATCCCTATCTATTTCAGACTTAAAATAATGTACCGATAAAGCCCCACCCACTTCATGTTAAACCATGCCCAATTCTGGTTTAGGCCCCACCCACTCTGAGTACAGATAAGGATACAGATAATTTAGATGGTTGCACAGATACAGATACAGACAGTGGTGTACTCGCTCATCCCTACTGAAGTTTTACAGGTGGTGTTGACTTTTTGTTGCAGAGTGGTTCTACATGTCAATACATCATCAGGTGGTTTCAGCAAGTTACAAGGTTCTGTAAAAGCACTCAAAACAATACAGCAGTGTACTGATATTAGAAAATATGATTTGCACTTTTGAATACTTAAGTATTTTCAAAAGTAAGAACTTCAGTAATTTAACTTGAGTAAACTTTTGACTGAGCAACTTTTACTTGTAGTTGAGTAAATTCTGACCACGAGTATCAATACTTTTACTTAAGTACTAGAGTTGAGTACTTTGTCCACCACTGCTGATAGGTAGTTATTGGTGGTTTGCTAGGTTGTTGCTAAGTGATTTCTATAGTATTTCAAGTGGTTCTACAGTGTTGCAAGGTGGTTGGTAAGGTGGTGCTGTGTCACTGAGTGTTTTTATTAGGGCTGCGAATCTTTGGGAATCGAGCGAATCGATCCAGAATCAATTATTGGGGTCACGAATAATTTTTTTCCCGATTCTTTCAAATACAAATGAAACTTTCTTACCCGGGCTGGGTTGACAGTAAAATCCAAAGTGTTTCCAAATGGTTGCTTTCAAAAAACGCGGCTTGGCTTGCATGCCTGTACGTAGCCGACGCTGCTTTCTTGTTTTGCCTAGCACTACGGTGGCTGAGAAGGCACATCCACACCCGCAAAAAAAATCGATTGTTTGAAAACAAGAATCGATTCTGAATCGTTCAATGTTAGAAACACGATTCGAGCTCGAAACGATTTTTTCCTGCACCCCTAGTTTTTATATTGATAATACTGATTATATTGATAAGATTGATTATAATTGGATTTTGGCTGATTATTAAAGTGGTAATGTAAACAGCATGCTTCAATTCAGTTAAGAAGCTGGATTTTAGCTCAGTAATCTGATTTCTTAGTGTACGTATTATCTTACTCCGATCTCTTTTGAATTTTTCTGTCTACACTTGCTTGAAAACAGACTGAAGTACCATGCAGTGTTTAACACAGCACCAGCAAAACAATAGCAAAACACTTTTGGTGCAATGATGATGATATATGTTAATATTTTAAAGTAAAGTGACTTTTTTTTTTTTTAAGAAAAGCTGCACCATGAAGTTTGGGTTTTACATGATGTTTCTGTCACGTCTCATTCTGTGAGTTTATTTGCCAGTTGTAAAGTAGAAATCCGTTTACTGCCAAACTCATGTAGTCCCAAAGTTTCCTCTTATCTGATTAATCAAGTGCATGTAAAAACCATTGTACATTAACATCACAAGGCTGAAGTGAGTCGAATCTGAATTTTTGTCTTAATGTGATGATTTGGGTCACTTTCATATGTGGTCCCTGATTGAATATGCATATGATTTGTGACCATGCAACTTGTATGTGACCATTCAGATGAGATTTCATGTGTCTTTTTGTCATAGTGCTTAGGCAGCGCTAGCTTCTTTCCTGTTAACCCACAAAGCTGCTAAAACAGCGAAAGCAGCAGGCTGGCTTTTATTCACCTTTTCCTCCTAATCTCGTACAGTCCACCACCTGTTTACTGTTCTCCTGAGCAAAACACCATCACACATAAGCTACTAACACATCTGTTTATACCAGTTTTACTATAATCAGTTGTCTCACAAATGCAGGGTTGTGTCATCCCCAAAATCATCATTTCATACAGGCAAACTACACAAACTGAAACTAGCCCAAAATGTGTTTAATCATAGACATTTGAAGAAACTTTAATAAGTAAATATTCTTCTAATCTTACTTTGTCATTTTCTTTATACAGGTAGTCCCTGGGTTACGTCGTCCCCGAGTTACGATGTTTCGTGGTTACGACACATCTCCCATTTACTGTATAAAGCCTTGTTTCGTGTTTGGTGTGCACGGCGGAAGAATACACGGTTACGCGGCTGTTTCCTTTCATTATTAAACGTATTTTATGTGTTTTTTGATAATTACTGTGTTAGGATAAGTGTTAGGATATGATAAGTGCTTACAGTATGTTATTTATGTACAGTATTTACGTATGTTCCGACTTACACGAAATTCGGTTTATGACGCGACGTAGGAACAGATCAACGTCGGAAATCGAGGACTACCTGTATAGTGCAAAAACCTGATTTTCTGCAGTTATCAGATTATGATGTGCATTTAAATGTACGCACTGCTATGCTTTTTTGCTAGAGTTGCTTGAGTGTTTGCTGCGATATACACAGTGGCTGTTGTGTTGCTAGATGGTTGCTAGGGTATCCCACTTTTTTGCAAAGGTTTTGGTACATGATTGATATGGTGATGGTATGTGGTTGCTAAGGAATCGGAAGTGGTTGCTAAGGTGTTGCTAGGTGGTTGCTATCGTAATTTTAGTAGTTGTTACATGGTTGATAGTGTTGCGTTGTTGGTGGTTTATAGTAACAGTAAAGCCATTTTGCTTGGAAGTAAATGAATACTGCAGCTTGTGTAACAGTTTTTGAGGAAATCTAGTCTAATTCAGATCTCTGCATAAACTCTGAATTTTTAACACATTGTTACATTCAGATTTTTTATTTACGTTGTTTTATTAGACTTGATATATAGTCATTTATATTTCACTACTTAAGTTCTAAGCATTTAAATATAATTCTTTAGATCAAAACTAAGTCTTTAAAGTGACAGTTCAGTAGAATATCAGATGTTTTCCTTTTCCCAAATATGTGTGCAGCCAAGTCATGTTTCTTTAGTTTATACTGGAGTTATGAGGCTAATTGACACTCATGACTACAGCCCAAAATCACATTCTGACCTCAGACTGTGCTGAGATGTTCATTAATCTCTATTAGACTTGATTACTGTATAATAGGTTCCATCCATTATCTTATCTGCTTAATCCTGGTCAGAGACACAGTGAGTTCCCTACACTGTCACTAGGTTCAGAGTCTTGGATAAAACCAGGATAGGGCTCTAGTCCATAGCTGGGCACACATACACACCCCAGGACAATTTAAAGTATCCAGTTCATCTGACCACCATGTTTTTGGACTGTGGGAGGAAACCATAGTATCCGTAGGAAACCCACACAGACCCAGGGTGAACATGGAAACCCAGATGGGAATTTGAACCCAGGATGTGCTGCCCTGTATACAAATCTTATACCAGTATGCTGCTGTTTGCAGGTGTCTTGCGTTATTCCTGCACTAGTGGAGACCAGAGCCCCAGTTAAACAGTCTCCAGTCATCGTTACATATTCCCACACCATGAATATCAAGGATATTTATCACTGATCTCACTGCAAGAACACTGGTCTAGGAACAGGTCTCATGTATTTCTAGTAGTGATATATAGAAAGTATAAGCTGGTCTCAGATCAGCATTCTTGTCCTTTTGATTAATATACATCAGTATTCAGACATGTTTTCATGTTTTAAAAGTGGCTTTTTCATTTACAAGTGTTTTCGATCAGCAAGTTTTATTACAACTAAGTCTTTATGAGGAAAATTGTCCACTAGGTGACCACCTTTCCTACATCTAGTCTACATACACTAAACTAAAAGCCGCAGAAACAGCTCAGATTTGAAATGTCTGCTTAAATCTAATGTAGTGAGTTCTGGTGACTGACTGCCAAGCTGATCCCTGGTGGTGCTTGAGGTGAATGTTTGAGAGTATTCATGGGTTGAAGCTGATGTCATAAATGAGGCTACCACCATAGTGGGTACTGTCTGATTCCACTTTAGCCAATTCAGCGATTTTGTCGCTATATTCAGTGAGTTTTCAGACCCCTCTAGCGACTTTTTTTTTTTTTTTAAGTGACGAGCGACAAGTCTAGCAACTTTTTCTGGTGATATTGGAAACTTTTGGAGACTCCACATGAAAGCACCAATTGTTCTGCAGTTACTATCCTCAGTGAGCAGCGCGTGCTCCCCTCCCCCGTCCCAAAGAACTGACACGAGGTTAGTATCACAGTGGCCTCGTGCAGCCTCCCCGCTGAATTCAAGGGTTGGTTGAAGCCGTGTATTGAGGAAGATACGCGGGCATAGTGCCTGTATTGTAAGGCAGATTCCAACTTGAAATTATGTGAAATAAAGAAACCAGAAGTGGATAAATGATGATCATTTTATAGACTTCCCGAAGACAGACAGAGGGGAAGATGACTTGCCAAGATCAAATGGGCAAACTGGACACCAACCGAAAGCAGTCAACTTTGCAATGTACATTTTTCTCCTGCAAGTAACACTTGGTTAACAACTGTTAGCGTTAACTAAGCTAATTAGGTTAGCTGGTTGGGTAGCTAGCTTGTTTGCTGTGTGGATTTACTTGCTTGGCTAACTGTTTAACAATGTTTCAGCAGACTGTGGTATTATTAGATTTGTGCTAAATTATTTTTAGGGTTGTCAATTTACTACCAACTTTTTTTTAGGAGTCCAAAGCTCAAAATAAACGCTATGATAACGAAATAGCGTGGCGTTTAGTCACGTAGCTTAGCTTTGACAAGGAATATTTCCTTTTGTTTCAGATGCCATATTACAGGCTTTGTTACCCAGCCTGCTGTATTTGTATGCATCTGTGCTTTTGTAAGCTTTCAAACTTTGTCCTGAATAAGGTGATGGTTTATGAATTGAGTATATGTAAATATCATAAAGCGACACATTTGGCAGTGAATCCGGCGTAGCCAGCGGTCGAAAAAGCTCGGATGATGATAAATATGGGTCATATCCAATTGAAGAAATGTATTCTGAGTATCGCCGAGTTCAAGTGAGACGTTTTCTCCATTGTTTTTGTTGTGTGAGGTGCTCAACATGGCGGCGGCCACAACAAAACCATGTGACTGCAAAGCATGAATAGAAAAGCACTGCAACCTTAGACTGGTCCGATGTATATAATGAAGATGGGGAATGGGCACTTCTTTTCTTCATGTCTCATAGTGTTCCTGTCTCTCTCTCCTGATCGGCTGAATATAAGTGAAGGACTGATGTGTTTAATTATGGATGGATCCCGCTGAGGACGGTGACTGGTTGCTAAGGTTACACAGTATTTATTGTCTGTGATGTAAACGGATGGGTGAAGGCCAACTGTAATAAACTCCAACTTCAGCTTCTCAGCACTAAATCAAGCTTTCTCTCTCTCTCTCTCTCTCTCTCTCT
>BRDA01017566.1:4929-19672 GCA_036984385.1 Crenuchus spilurus | reverse complement strand
AGAGAGAGAGAGAGAGACAGAGAGAGAGAGAGAGACAGAGAGAGAGAGAGACAGAGAGAGAGAGACAGAGAGAGACAGAGACAGAGACAGAGAGAGAGAGAGTGGAGGAAAGAAAAAAATCCAAAGGATCTCATGAACATCTCAGTAATTTCTCCTAGACAACAATGAGATCAGATGGAGACACAGACTTAAGTCTCAGAACTACTGAGATGGTTCTCCTGAGACCTCAGTTTCATCTCCTATTGAGATTTACTGTAGATCTCATTAGAGTCTCACACTATAACTATAGACAGGAATCTCAATACGAGCTCAACAGTTCTCATCCAGAACTCAGAGTGACTGTGAATGACTATTATAATTCAAATGTTTGAGCACCCCAGCCACATTACATACTTTACTTGTTTTCTAAGTGAAAATAAGTTGAATGTCATACTTTTCTGCACAGTTTAATTCTGTTTATTTATTTGTACTTTTTTAAGATTCAGTTTCTTGCTTTTTGGATGTTTAATTTCATGTGTTTTTTTTTTTTTGACTTGGTGTTTAGACTGATTTACTGTTGGTAAAGCCTCTCACACAGTCATTATTTTTGTCTATATGACAATTGTCCAACAGTCTGACATATGTAAATGAGCTCTGTTCTGAGTGGACACGCTATATTGGGCCTCATACAGAAAGCAGTCCAGGCTGAAACACACCTATAACTTCTGTGTGAATGGGCGAGACTGTTGTAGGCTGAGCAGGCAAGTGATTTCTGTGACATCACAGAAGCAGTGAATTCTACATGGGCTGTTTTAGCAGCTCAGATTATGTGGACTGTGAGTGATATTTTTTAACTTTTACAATATTTACACACCACACCAAAGCCATTTATTTTGAAAAAAAAGGAAAATAAGGTTTTTCCAGACATGGACCTAGAAAAATACTAATCATATATATTATAAGCACACCTGAGAAATAAATGAGCCAGTCATGAAGCTCAGAAGCATGACTGTACGCTTCCAAATTCAGCTACTAACACTGTGACCTTTGACACCCAAATACAATCTGATCATTAACGTCTGCTTTGTGACACATTTTACACACATTCACTGCACTGTACCACCTCTTCTACATTTATGAATCCTGTCACACACCCTGCAGGTATTTATAGCCTGATCATCCTCATGCAGCACCATCTGCATGAGCCTGAAGTTACTACCACCTTAAACATCTGTGGTGATTACTAGAAATCATGTCCTGAATCACATGTGGTTAATGCACACCCATACAAACAACAGTCCTGGATGATATTCCACGAAACAGCAATCAGAGAACTCAACTGAAGGCTCTGACCTTTCATCTGAACTCAGCAGCCTCAGCTGTATTATAAACAGATGTTTACTCAGTTTATACAGAAAGGGAAGCAGACTACTGGTCACCTCTGCTGACATTAGCCTGGATAGCCCAAAGCTGTCAGCACAACATCGTCATCATCAGGACATACAAACAAGACAGACTGGGTGCATCATTAGACACAGTTTAGTGTGGTACGTGCTCTAGTTGCTGTGGGTTGCAGGAGTAGAGCCCTAAGCAGAAGTTATACAGTATAGACTAATACTTTGACACTCGTTCATTTTCTACCTCAGTCATAACACACTACTTCACTCATTCACTGCTATCCTGGCCAATCACAAACATCTTTAAAAGGACGTTTCTTCCCTCTGCTTTGTCAATTTTCAGGTGTTGCTACACCAGTGTTGTCCTGCTTTCTCTTCACCACCACCAGGTTGGTCCCAGTCCTGTTGGGGGCTAGCTCTGCCACTGCCATCATCCTATCCAATAGGGTCAGAACACTGCAGAGGACAGAGTCTACACCAAAGACTCTTTAATTCATTCATTGATTCTCTAACTAGTAACTGTATCTGCTTATCTTTCTTATCTAGTGTCAGTCAGAAGAGAATAGGTTCCCCTTACTGAGCCTGATTCCTCTCAAGGTTTCTTCTTGTCTCTGTCACCTCAGCTTGTTCTAAGGGGACCCAGACCCGGACTCACATACATATGAGCAGGGGCGGATTTGGAAGTTCTGGGGCCCCAAGCAATGTCATGTCTGGGGACCCTGATCAAACAGATTCTTTTTTTATGGTTATGGTGCAGTACAGGCTTAAACATAAATTAAATTATTATTATTGAACATTAATAAATATTAATTATTATACATACATTTTAAACATTACTTAAACATTATTATTCATAATATTTTATTAGGAATTACTAGTTAATATTAATAATATACTAATAATAACTATACAATTATTATTATTATTATTATTATTATTGTTATTATTATTATTATTATTATTAAACTAAAATAATATTAATAATTAATTAAATATTCCCAATTCTGTGTTACACCTTGATAATCAACTTCACTCAGATTCATTACCACCATTCATTACCACCATTATCATGTTACACTTATGTTTGGACTGTATGGTCAATAGACCTCATTTACATAAAATTATACCTCATTTTTGAGTAAAAATAAGCAGAAATTCTGAATTATTTTGATAAAAGTTAAACTTAGAGGCATGTAAATGGATGGCTTATCAGAGACTGGTAGGCGCGCGCACACGCAGAGAGAGAGAGAGAGAGAAGCAGGTGAACACGGACTACAGGCCAAATCAAGACCGCGACCCTGATGAAGATTAAGCAGGTGTGATAATGGATGGATGGTTTGAAAGTCCAGTTTTTGCCAACCTCTTTTGGCCAGCAGGGGGCCAGCAGTTGGAGTTTGTTAAGTTTCTAAGTTAAGTTGTTAAGATGAACCTCTTCTTCGTGAATGTTTCCTGTGTTCTAGTCTGAGTAGCTTTTCCTATGTTTTTGTTTTTCTATGATTAAACTTAATTTTTTTTTACCTGCACTCATCTTTACCTTTTCTCATGGCTGGCATTACATCAAGATTACGTGGATGATAATGAATGGAAATCTGTAATATTTTAATACTAATTTAATCACAAAAATCACTCATTTATTTGCATTATTTTGTTCCTGGATGCTTATTTTGGAGTGTGAATTAACAGATCAGAACATGATGTGAGTCTTCATTATTCTTCATTTGTTAACTCATATGAGTTGTAATACAGAAAATATATAGTGCTGTGAAAAATATTTGGCCCAAAAGTTTTATTTAGTTTTGCATGTTTGTCACACTTAAATGTTTCAGATAATCAAACTAATTTAATATCAGACAAAGATAACCAGAGTAAATACAAAATGCTTTCATTCATTAAATGTCATTTTTTAAGGCTGTTTGTTTTCTCTCAGGTTATCTTTGTCTGATATGAAATTTCATAAGTGTGACTAATGTGCAGAAACTGGTAAGGGGTAAATACTTTTTCACAGCACTGTACATGGCCCCTTTAAGTTAAAAAGGCTCCAGCTATATCCTGTGAAAGAATAAAAACAGCAAAATATTTACAACTGGGACATTTCTGATATCTGAGATTAAACATGGCATTAATTGTTTCTCATAGATATAAACATCTTAGGCCCAGACTTCCAAATATGGGCATAAACTACACAACTACAGTGCTCCTGATATGGCACACTGTTAAACTTTCCCAGACCCAAATTTTTAACACATGAACACATTGTGCTGCAGAGCTCTGGGAGATAAAAACCTTTTCAAACCACTAATGCTTTAAAATAAGCTGCTAACAGCCTAAATGGGCCAGTAATCAGGGCGGATTTAGGACTGTTAAATGATGGCAAACACAGTTTTATTTCTGGCATATTAGCAGAAGGGGTTTGGTGTTTTGACAGGGTGTGTATGTGAGTGTGTGTGTGTGTTTGTGAGAGAGAGAGAGAGAGAGAGAGAGAGAGAGAGAGAGAGAGAGAGAGAGGCAGAGAATAGACCTGCCCTTGGCTAAAGCAGACTGCAAATATTTCCTTTAGTGATGCTTGTTCTCAAGGTTTGGAGACTGTCTACAATGCAGGGTGTTCATCACAATTTTACACTCTAGCTCCAGGTCAGTGTGAACCACACACACCCACACGCGCACACACACACACCCGCACACACACACACACACACACACACACACACACACAAATACACACTCACGTACGCGCGCGCGCACACACACACACACACCTTTACTTTTACATTTACAACATTTACAAGTTGATGCTTTAAAGGAAAGGTTCAGTAAATTTTTTATTTACTAAGAGAACAAATGTTGTTCAAATTGTGTATTTTTGCCCTCAACATAATTATAATAATTTTTCACCATTTTCAGTGGCTGAATGGGAGGGGCTTAACTACTGTAAAGTTAATGAGTAAGGTAAACTGCTGTAGGCTGAATGTGTGGTGCTAAAATATTGCAGTCTGAATGGGTGGGGCTAAACTATTGAGGCTGAATGGGTGGGGCTAAACTATTGCAGGCTGAATGAGTGGGGCTAAAATACTGCAGGCTGAATGGGTGGGGCTAAAATATTGCAGGCATAATGGGTGGAGCTAAAATATTGCAGGCTGAGTGGGTGGGGCTAAAATATTGCATGCTGAATGGGTGGGGCTAAAATATTGCAGGCTGAATGGGTGGGGCTAAAATACTGCAGGCTGAATGGGTGGGGCTAAAATATTGCAGACTGAGTGGGTGGGGCTAAAATATTGCAGGCTGAGTGGGTGGGGCTAAAATAATGCAGGCTGAATGGGTGGCGTGAACTGCTCTAGTTTCTATGCAATGTTCTCACCCATACCTTCATCTAGTTGGAGAGAAACTCCCACAAGGTTTTGAGGTTGGGTGTGATGATTCAGGACACAAAGAGACAGCAGGGTAAGGGTAAATCCCAATATGTTGATTTATTAGAACAAAGACGAAGAGATACACTCTAACAGAGGCATTCACGACAATGACTGACAAACATGAGATGACAGCCGAGCACATATATATATATATATATATATATATATATGAGGATAACTTAGTGAGATACATGAGGAAGCAGACGTGTGGGATGAGGTCACACCGCAACGGGGTGTGGACGATGACGTGTAGACAGGAAGTGGACAGGGCCAAGGGAAGACATGACATTGGGAGGTGTGCACAATCTGAAAGTGTGTAGTGCTTCATTCAGGGCAGACTGTGCAGTGTAAGTATTAATGATCGAGGACAGAAAAATCTGTGTCATTATGTGTGGAGTGTCACACTGTTGTTGGATTTTTAAAGTCCTGTTGTCTGGCATTAAAGACATCTTCATCTGTCAGTGTTTATAATGCAATGAACAGACAGCTTTTCTGGGACATTTTCTAATATCTGTGAAAGTAAACACAGCCAAACACATTATGTGAAGAGCCAATAGTCCGGAGATCAGGCGGGCTTCCTGCTGTCTTGTGTATAATCCACAGTGAAGCTGTTATTTCCACACAGACACAATTACCACAGCTAAGACACTTCCTCTGAAAACAGGAAGAACTGTCTACAATGACTTCACTCTAACCTGCAAACATGAAGTCTGGCACTATCCTCTATTCACAAACATATATTTATGAATCCCTACTGTGGATGCTGCCTTTAAGTGCTCAAAAGAGCAACATTTAATCATTTTCAAAAATTTATCATATACACAATAATAACAGAACAGAAAGTACTGTTCTCCCATAGAGATCCAGTCAGTTATAACATCTGTATTACACACACAGATGTTTATAATGATTGCATCTACACTTTACAATGGCTGAATGGGAGGGGCTAAACTATTCTAGGATGTATAGGAGGGGCTAAACTACTCCTGGTTGAATGGGTGGAGCTAAACTGCTGTAGCCTGAATGGGAGTGGCTAAAGCATTCAAAGCTGAATAGGTGGAGCTAAACTGCAGTAGGCTTTGTATGTTTGAGTCAGGTTTGTCACAGTGGACCAGTTAACCTCTATAATGAAAAAAACATTGTGAGAGATCACCACTGAGTGAACACTCTGAGCTAAGGCTGGTCATAACATTCTGATATATTTGTTTGATTGTTTTGTAAATCTGTTGTGTTTAGTCTGTAATCAGTAACCGTAGTCTGTACAGGATGTGTCTAAGCTCAGTACAACACATCTAAACTGTCTCAGTATAAACAGCTGGAGAAGGCAGGCAGATAAAGAGAACGAATCTGTCCATCAGCACATCATCAGTCCTGCTTCAGAGTGGTCCGAAAGCCTCGGGCCATCCCCTCAACACAGCATCCATCATTAATTTATCAGTGAGCTCTGAAGCGCCGCTCTTATAAGCTATGCTGTGTGATGTGCTAACAGAGTCGTCCTCAGTCTGAAACGTTACATCTGCTCTGCTTTGCAGAGGCTGGACCACTCATCTGCTCAGCCAAGGTGAATCAATAAGCATGAATAATTTGTGTTCATTTGAGAGAGACAGAGTGAGAGAGACAGAGTGAGAGAGACAGCCAGTGGCAGAGACAATGTCTCCCAGAATACTGAATCTCTGAGAATATCCTGCACTGTTATTTATTCTGTACTGTCACACAGAAGCACTTGTGAAGTTCACCACAGTTCACTATGGCACTCACATATCTCTGTGTTTATGAGATAAACATCTCAGACATGCCTGTTTTTTTCTGATGCTCTCAGCAGTGAAACTCATTTATTATTCCATTTCTATTTCTATTGTTTCTGTACTGACTGATGTCTGAGAAGAATGGTGAGATTACCCTGACAAAGTGTGCTGTACAGCTGAAATAATTCATTATTAAGACAGACAGATAAACAGTGAGACAGATAAACAGTGAGACAGATAAACAGACAGACAGATGGATAGATAGATACTGTAGATAGATAGACAGACAAACAGATAGACAGATAGACAGACAGACTGAGGTATGAAATCACTGAGTGCCTTTATTTTATCACAGGTCAAAGGTCACTGTAACACTAATCACTGAAACAGTTTCCACACACACACTCAAACTGCCCTACAGACAAGGGTCTGTGTGTGTGTGTGTGTGTGTGTCTACATCAGATCACTGTCAGCACCTAAACTCTCACTAACCCGCCCTGTATATATACTGTATATAAAGTGCCATGCAAAAGTTTGGCCACCCTGTTAAAATGCCAGGCTTTTGTGATTTAAAAACATTAGACCAAGATCCGAACAAATCAGAACTTTTCCCATCTGTGACCTATAATCTGTACAATTCAATTAAAAGGCAGACTGACAATAATAAAAATAAAATAATGCAGTGGAATAAATATGGACACTCTCTTATAATGGGATGTGTGGCTGTGTTCAGAATGAACTAATCACATTCAAACCCATGTTAAATAGTTAATACACATCTGTCATCATGTAAAGTCTGTTTAACCCCAAACACTGTATACATCATATTCAAGGGTTCAAGGAAACTAAAGTATAGATATAAATATAGACTATACACTATTCAGAGAGAATTTGGACATAGTTATGGGGGAATTAGCAGCAATGTAACTGAACAATTTAGCAGCAAAAAGTTAAAGTAACCAAGTGTAATAAAGTGTCAGTGCAGTGTGTGTGTTTCCTAAGTGGAGTTTAAGAGTCTAACAGCTTTTGTAATGAAGCTGTTCCTCAGTCTGGTGGTTCTACACTTTATGGACTGCAGCCTCCTGCCAGAGGGGAGCAGGACAAAAAGTGAGTGTGCTGGGTGGGTGGGGTCCTTCATGATGCAGGTGGCCCTTTTCCTGCATATACTGTAGAGGTGTAGATGTCCGTGGTGGTGAGGACGCTGACACCAACAATCTTCTATGCAGCTTTCACCACCCTCTGCAGAGATTTCCTGTCTGCAGCAGAGCAGCTGCCATGCCACACAGTGATGCTGGAGCACAAGACGCTCTCCACCACACATCTGTAAAAGGATCTGAGAACTGAGGTTCCGAGACCATGCCGGCTTCTTCTGAAGTTCACAATCATCTCCTTCATCTTTTTTACATTGATGCAGAGGTTGTTTTCTCTGTACCAGCCCTCCAGGTGTTTCACTTCCTGCCTGTAGCCAGACTAATCACTGTTAGTGATGCATCCGACCACAGCTGTGTCGTCTGCAAACTTCACAATATGACAGCCTGGTTGGGTAGGTGAGCAGTCATATGTGAGCAGAGTGAACAGGATGGGACTTAACACACAGCCCTGAGGGGAGCCAGTGCTGAGGGTTAAGGTGGAGGAGGTGATGTTGTGGATCTTAACAGACTGTGGTCTGTTGGTCAGGAAGTCCAGGACCCAGTTGCAGAGGGAAGCATTCAGTCCGAGTGAAAAGAGTTTGTGAGTCAGAGTCTGAGGAACCATTGTGTTGAAGGCTGATGTGAAGTCCACAAAGAGCATACAGACATAGGAGTCCTTCTGTTCCAGGTGGGTGAGGGCAGTGTGGACCACAGAGGAAATGGCATCCTCTGTAGAACGCTTCTTCCTGTAGTCATATTGATGAGGATCCACAGTGATGTCGATGGTCTTTCAAAGCACTTTGTGACTATCGGCATGAGGGATATTGGCCGGTAGTCATTCAGACCTGACACTGTGGAACTCTTGGGGACCGGGATGATGGTGGCAGTCGTCATGCAGGTGGGGACAACATCCTGGCAGATGGAGGTGTTAAAGATGTGCGCCAGGACTTCAGAGAGCTGATCTGTGCAGTCCTTTAACACCCAACCGGGAATGTTGTTGGGACCGGCCGCCTTCCCTCTAAGGGTTCTCTTTACTTCTGCTGGTGTCACACTGATGGGCACTTCTCCTGGTGCTGGGGTGAGTCTGGTGTTGGAGGGGGTGTCGGGGTCCTCAAACCGGGCATAGAAATTGTTGAGAGCCTTGGGCAGGGAGGGATCTTTGGGGCATTGGGCATGTAAGTCTGTGATGCACTTTATGCCCTTCCACATGCTCCTTGGATCCTGGGAAGAGAAATGTTTCTGGATTTTCTGAGCATATGCATAAGGATATGCCTTCTTTACACCTGCAGTCAGCTCTCTTCTAGCGTTTCTGAGTCCATGTGAGTCACAGAACCTGAAGGCAGCATCTCTAGCTTTCAACAGAAAGTGCACCTCTGCATTCAGCCAGGGTTTCAGATTCGGGTAGCAGGCAGCATATATGGTAGTTATAACAGCATATCTACTGTTACAGTACATTTTACTGATATTTGTCACAGTGAGGGAGATTGGGAGCAGATTTAGATAAATGAGGTTTTATTGATATTGAGTGATGATCCAGAAACATAAGCCAGTACACCGTCCAAGTTCAATAACCAGCCAGGTAAACACATAGGGTAGATCAAAAGAGTAGTCAGTAAACAAGCTAGGGTCAGAAACCGGAACAAGACAAATACAAAGAGAGCTACCGGTAATGCTAAAGCTAAGCTACCAAACTAAGCTAAGGCTACACTAATGAATAGGGCAATACTACAAAACAGACTAATGATACACTAGCTAAAGTTAAAATAACAAACAGAACAAGTTAAAACTAAACTACAGAACAGAATAATGGCTAGAGCTAGGTCAGAGTCAGAAATGAAAGAGAGGTCAAAAATACCTGAAAGAAGAAAACGCTTGGTATGACTCAGCAAGACACATTACTTTGCAAAGAATGGATGAGAGAGAGCTATCTTTATAGGAGGGATAAGAGAAGGATGAGAGGTTTCAGCTGACACGGAGGTCACATGACTGAAGGGGTCCTACGAGGATTCTGGGAAATGGAGTTTGGAAAGTGAGTGAGGGCTACGAAGGATGAAACGGGAGTAGGGAAGCACTGATGAACTGGGACTGATGGGACGTGTAGTGTATGGGAGAAGCGTGAGGAAATGGAACAGGCTAGAGGAATGGGGTGTGGGACATATTTAATAGGTTGTAACTTACAGCAAAAGTTGTGGTCCATAAAGAGCTTATAAACCTTCAAGGGATCTCACTGTTGAAAGGCATCAGTCAGGAGAAGGGGACAAAACATGCACAGGTCATTAGTGTGACGATTCAGCAGGACAATGCCCCTCCTGTCTGCCAGAGGTCACTGTCACAGAGTTCACGGTGCAATACCCCTCCCAGCCCCCGGAGGTCTCACTCTCCAGAATACTGACATTGCATGCCATAGAGTTTCACTTCCTATAAAAGCCGTGTAAAACCTCACAACCATGCGAGGTCTTGATTATGTTAACCATATCATTTCTGAGCGTTTCCTTTGTCTGGTCCTTTTGGTTAATTGAATATTCTGCCTGGTATATCACTCCGTGTTTGGATTTGCCCTTTGTGTTTTGGTTGCCTAGTTTCTACAAACCTAGAGTCTGGTTGCTACCTCGTGTATTTGGTTTGTCAATAAACTCTAACCTGCACTTGGATCCTTGCCTTTAGATTATTAGATTGAAATTGGAACAGACTGAACACTCATCAGGAAGTGGATCATCAGTGACATTACCAAGAACTGGACTTCTCAGCAAAACTGATGAAAACAAAAAGAAAACTTTGTCCAGGAGGCCAAAAGATCTACAGCAACATTAAAACAGCTGCAGGAATTTCTGTCAAGTACTTGTTGTGTAGGACCTGTGACAACAATCTCATATATTCTTCATATGTCTGGACTGTGGACTAGCAAGACTGAAGCATTTTCTTACAAAGAAAGTAAGGCTGTTTTGACAAAATCATTTAGGAAAACATGTTATGGTCTGATGAAAGGTTGACATTTTGGCCATAATTGCAAAAAGTATGTTTGATGGAAATCAACACTGTGCATCACCAAAAGAACACCAGACCCACAGTGAAACATGGTGGAGGAAGCTTTATGCTTTGAGCCTGTTGTTCTGCAGCTGAAATTATGAACAGGTCCAGATATCAATGCATTTTGGCACAAATCCTTCAGGCCTCTGCTAAAAAGCTAAAGATGAAGAGGAATTTCACCGTTCAGCATAACAACTTCCCAAAGCAAACCTCCACACTGACAAAAGAATGACTTCACCAGAAGAAGATCAAAGTGTTGGAGTCAGAGCTCAGACCTGAACATCTGTGTGTTGACCTGCAGAGGGAGGTACACAGGAGATGCCCTCACAGTCTGACAGATTTGGAGCACTTTTTTAAGGAAGAGTGGGCAAAGATTGCCAAGTCAATACGTGCCATTATGATACTCCTTCCCAAAAAGTCTGAATGCTGTTATACATTCAAAGGCACTTCAACAAAGCGTTAATTTGAGGATGTCCATATTTATATTTTATTTATATGGTTATTTTTTATTTACAGTTTATTTTTATTTTTCCCCTGTAAAAGATTTCAGTTTGTTTTTCAGTGGAATTGTACAGATTGTAGGTCACATCAAATGTGAATAAAGTTCTTCATCTTGGTCTGATGTTTTAAAACATAAGAAACTGGCATTTTTGTGATTATTTTTTGGCCCAAACATTTGCACACCACTGTATATTACATGTTTTGGCATAAAAAATAGAAGCAACACAACAGCTTTCTGCAGGTCTAGTCATGCATTGCATGCACAGTGTGTGTTGGTCCTCTAGTCCTTCACTGGTGACACTGTTGACTGGTTGGTCACTATTTTCACTCCAGTAGTGACACTGAGGTGTTTAAAAACATCAGCAGCTCTAACACACACTAACTCACCACCACCACATCAGTGTCACTGAGAATGATCCTCCTGCTCTGATGGGGTTCTGGCCATTAAAGAACAGAGTGAAAGGAGTCAGTATCAGTATTATGCAATTACTAGTCTGGCAGTAAACTGCTACTGACTCTCACTCCACATGGATGATGTGATTGTAAATCTTTCATCAGTATTCTGTAATATAACTGTAGAGAGAACCTTGTTTGAAACAAACCAATAATGCAGTATAGAGAACCTCACTTTAACAATCCTCCATCATAAATCCATTTTACATACATTATATGTCTATGATAGATATATTGTACATCTATTATACATACATCCTAAATGATTATCGTCCTGTGGCTCTCCAGTAATCATGAAGTGTTTTGATAGACTGCACATTTGAGAGAGTGCACATCTTCAGCACATCAATACTATCTCTCTCCAGACTTCAACCCTCACCAGTTTGCATATCATACAAACAGATCCACAGAGGATTCTATCACCATAGCTCTCACCACTGCACTGAGTCATCTGGAACAGCAGCAGAGCTACGTCTGAATGCTCTTTGTAGATTACAGCTCAGCCTTCAATACAATCATTCTGGACATTCTCATCACCAGACCAGTCACCCATGGCCTCCCCCTCTCACATACATGTCTGGGTAAAGGACTTTGTCACAAACTGGCCCCAAACTGTGAGTCTTGGCCCCACCCATCATCCACTCGCATGCTGAACACCAGCTCCCCACAAGGCTATGTCCTTAGCCCCCTGCTGTACTGTCTCTACACTAACAACTGTAGTACATCCAACAACAGCAACTTTATTGTTAAGTTTGCTGACAACATCACAGGTGGCAAGGATGTGGACAGGGTCCACAACTTCCTGTTTCTCTGTGTCCTTATTTCTGTTGACATCTCTTGGACAGAAAACACCACTTCCTGAGAGTCCTTAGGAAGCACAACCTTGACTCCAACTTGCTGCTGACCTTCTATCGTTCATCCATCGAGAGCTTGCTGACATACTGTATTACAGTATGGTATGGTAGCTGCACTGTGGCAGACAGGGAGAGGCTCCAGAGAGTAATAAAGACAGCACAGAAGATCATTGGCTGTCCTCTCCCTTCCCTGATGGACATTTACACCTCAAGTTGCCTCAGCAGTGCAAAAAGCATAATCAAGGACAGCTCGCACCCTCCTTTGAACTGTTTGACTTGTTGCCCTAACAGAAACTCTATAGGTGCATTAGAACAAGGACAAACAGATTTAAGAACTTTTTTTTTCAAAAAGCCATAACAACACTGAACTCACACATGCACTGACTTCACAGTCTAACCTCCCAACCCCCTGGATTTATACCAGCTAGTGTGCAATATTTAATATTACTGACAACACTGTTAAATTCCATTACTGTACAATATATGTATACTATGAAACACCATCACTCTCACTATCCAACATCCACTATGGTGCAATAACAAATTATAAATTGTATATAATACCACATCTAACTATTTTTCAAAATTGTATATAGAGCCTCTGATTTATACACCTTTTTATCCCATTTATTTATTTACAGTGGTATACAAAAGTTTGGGCACCCCTGTTATTTTTCATGATTTTCCTTTATAAATCATTGGTTGTTCAGATCAGCAATTTCAGTCAAATATATCATATAGCAGATGAACATTGTGATATAATGAGAAGTGAAATTAAGTTTATAGGATTTACAGAAAGTGTGAAATAACTATTTAAACAATATTAGGCAGGTGCATCAATTTGGGCACCCCAACAGAAGAATTACATCAATATTTAGTAGCTCCTCCTTTTGCAGGAATGACAGCACCTAAACATTTCCTATAGCTTCCAGTGAGAGTCTGGATTCTGGATGAAGGTTTGATGGTTTCTGAGCATGGACAGCCCGCTTTAAATCACACCACAGATTTTCAATAATATTCAGGTCTGGGCACTGAGACGGCCATTCCAGAACGTTGTACTTGTTCCTCTGCATGAATGCCCCAGTAGATTTTGAGCAGTGTTTAGGGTTGTTGTCTTAACCCCGTGTATCCATCCCTGGTGCAACTTCAACTTTGTCATTGATTCTAGAACATTGTTCTCGAGAATCTGCTGATATTGACTGGAATCCATGCGACCCTCAACTTTAACAAAATTCCCAGTACCTGCACTGGCCACACAGCCCCACAGCATGATGGAACCACCACCAAATTTGACTCTGTGTGTTGTGTTCTTTTTCCACCATGCATACTGTCCTTTGTTATGTCCACATAACTCAATTTTAGTTTCATCAGTCCACAGCACCTTATTTCTGAATGAAGCTGGTTTGTCTAAATGTACTTTAGCATACCTCATAGACTCTGTTTGTGTCGTGTGCACAGCCTCTCCTTGTGCAAAGTGCACTAAATAGTTGAACAAAACACAGTGACATCATCTACAGGATGATTATGTTGTAGGTCTTTGGAGCAGGTCTGTGGGTTGACTATGACTGTTCTCACCACCCTTCACCTCTGACTATCTGAGATTTTTCTTGGCCTGCCATAGCTTTTTGTATCATTCCCCTAAACCAATCTTTGTTTTCAGATCATTTGAGTTATTTTGAGGCTCCCATGTTGCCACTGTTCAGAGAAGATACAAAGAGGAGAAAAACTTGCAATTGGTCACCTTAACCCTTTCTCATAATTCACCTGTGTATGTAGGTCAAGGGTCAATGAGCTTACAAAACTATTTTTTTTTCAATAATAAGTGCTAAAGGTATTCAAATCAATAAAATGACAAGGCTGCCTAATTTTGTTTAAATAATTATTGCACACTTTGTGTAAATCCTATAAACTTAATTTCACTTCTCAAATATCACTGTGTTCATCTGCTATATTTAACTGAAATTGCTGATCCGAACAACCAATGATTTATAAAGGCAAATCCTGAAAATTAACAGGGGTACCCAAACTTCTTCATACCACTGTATATTGTATATTATATATATTACGTACATGTTTGCACTGTAACAGAGTGACTTTCAATCTCATTGCAGATGTATACATGTGTATAGTGACATTAAAGGCTTTCTATTCTATTCTATTCTATTCTATCAATTTATATCGTCTACTTGTGTCACTATAAACTCTTCACTTTAATTCAAATATCCTAAATGTGTTTCACACGTTATTAAT
>BRDA01017562.1:0-11595 GCA_036984385.1 Crenuchus spilurus | reverse complement strand
GATCTTATTGTGATAGAAGTCAGTTTTGGCAGTTGTGAGGCAGTCTGAGAATGAAGCCAAGAGTTACTGGTAGTTTGATAGGTCTGACATGATACGCTTTTTTTGCCATTTCCTTTCGGCAGCCCGGAGTTTTAAGCGTAACCCCCTGAGGGATTCATTTTTAAGCCATGGCTGTGGCTTGCTCCTGCGGATAGTTTGTGATGTCATTGGACAGAATCTGTCCAGACAAGAGCTCAGCGTGGAGCAGAGCGTGTTTGTGGCAGTGTTTACGCTGAGAGCTGAGAATGAGCCCAGTGTAGGCATAGTAATCTCTAACTGTTAATAATATCCTCCTAATCTCGTGTCCGGCCAATTAGAATGGGTTCCCCTTACTGGGCCTTGTTTCCTCTAAGGTTTCTTCCTCCTACTTCTAGGAAAATTTCTATGCCACTGTCACCTTGGATTCCATTGCTTCCTATAAATCATTATATAACAATTCATTGTTCTATTAAACTGTATCATATATTCTAAAATAATATAATTATTTTTTCACTCCTGTTCCTGAGTCTTTTGTCAGAACTGGTGTTCTTCAGGTTGTACAGACACCTGACACAAGAACAAGAGGGGATCAAGTAGAAGCTGTCTGTGAACACACTGAGATACAGGTTCAGAAAGGGAGTGAATATGCTGATAATTGTGTGTATTTTATGTATTAGAATTACATGGTGTACAGGGGAGCAAGATGTGGAGAGCTCAGAGCAGTACAAGCAGTAAGAGCACAGGCATATTGTCACTTTCAATAGGTTAACTTCATGTTTTGAAGAAGTAAAGTTCATTCAGTTAAAGCACACTCATCTGAAATGAGTTGTGGGGTTCTGGAGACTTGTCTAGTTAACTCTAAGAGAGATGTAAGTGAGAAGAACTGACTCTGAACTCTAGAGCTAGGCTGGATGCAGCATGTGTACTGTTTAACTTGGTCATGGCCTTAGGGAATATTTGTGGATTTGTCTTTGTTGTGAGTTGAGTTGCAGACATTCTGAATTACTAAGAGTGAACCCATGGAATATAGACTCCTTAGAGCTGCCTTTGTGGGAACTTAAGCTGCTGTTCGCTAAGTAAGCTAAGTATCTGAACTGCAGCCTAAGGTTACTGGACAAAGCTGCAGTGCTTCTGGTTTGTAGCCAGCACAATGTTAGTGTGCATGGACTGGGTTTTCTGAGATTAACCAACTATAATTCAGTGAGCCTGAAGTGTTGCAAGAGGACTGAGCATTGTGCTGTTTCAGTGGAGATTCATTTGTGTATGCCAAGAGGGAAATTTCAAATTTGTGCATACGTCTACTACTGGGGTAGTAAAATATTTAATAATTGCATAAGTTTGTAATTGAATTATGTTTTTTTTTTCCTTTGTGTCTCTCACACTTCCTCTCTCTCTCTCTGTCTATATATATATATATATATTCTACACCTGCCTTGTTGAAACTCCTTGTAAATGTGAAGTCAGAGACAGTATTCCTATTGGTGCTGCACAGTTTGTGTTGATCATGGCTTTGGTCTTTCATTGGTATTCACAAGATGCTGCCTCCTGGATGCTGTCAGCTGGATATTTTTGGTGGGTGGTCTATTCTCTGTGCAGCAGTAACATTGAGGTGTTTAAAAATATCAGCAGCTCTGCTGTAACTGATCCACTTGTACCAGCACAACACACTAACACACTACCACCACATCAGTGTCACTGCAGTGATAAAAATGATCCACCACCCAAATAATAGCTGCACTGTGATGGTATTGTGGGGGTGCTGATCATTGAAGTTGTGAACCATATGAAAGGGGTGTAACAATGTATACAGAGAAACAGTCTATAATTGTAAAAGTATGAAGTGCACCTGTCTGGTCAGTGTAGCTGATAAACTAGAGAATAAATGTGGATACAAAGAAGTGGTTTTAATGAAGTGTTTTTTCAATCTATGCTTTCAAAGGGGGTGAGCTGCCCTCTTCCAGTTAATTAAAAAAGATGTTTTGCTTTTGTGGAAATCAATTTCTGATTTTATATTTAAATATTCATGAATTGCTTGTTATTTTTTAGCATGAATACACAATCTGTTATTTAGTTTAATAAAATGCAGTTTAGTAAAAGCATGTGAATACAATTGATATGTTAGTAATGATGCCCACAAACCACTTTAAGTTTCTGGACATGCAATAGAAAAATGACACTGATATAAATCTAAAGTTGTAAGTGCACATGCCATGAGTTTGAAAAACAGTAATTTGTGAACAATTATTATTAATCTTTTGTTAAGAACTATTTGTTTCTAACACAACATTATATGACATGAACAGTTTTCATTAGTTACAGAGAAATCTAATCTGTATCTGTATCTGTAGTTTTTGTCACTACCATTGAAACTGGTGACTCAAGATTAGAGTTAACCTGTCACTGTTTTAATATAATACTGTGACCATGTGTAAACTCTCTTATCTGACACAATACAGACTTTATAACTGATCCAAGCTGTTTGAATCTATGTCCTGGGAAGAAAATGTGAAATTCCTTATCAAGCATAAATGCATGTAGGTTATCATAAAGAAGTCTGTTCGTTTGAATTAGCATAAATTAATTAACATAAGGAAATAGACTGTCTTTATCAATGTATATTGTAAAAAAAATTCTGCCACCCTGTGATAGAGGTATGAAAATATCTGGTACTTTTCACTAAGGTGGTCTTTTCTTCAAAGCTCCTTGACCACAAGCTCTGGTAGCACAATAGTTCTAGAAATAGCAGTCCAGCAGGCTTTCAGATTCTCTCTCTCTCTCCCTCTCTCTCTCTCTCTCTCTCTCTCTCTCTCTCCCCCTGTTTCTCTTACTGCCATTTTGTGTTCTTTGGTGTGTCTGGACTCTTTTGTTGACATATTTTAGTGTCTGTTAAGGGCATTAGTTTAAAAGGCATTTCAACATCTGCGTTGTGCAATCTTGAACATCTGTGTTGAGGATCCAACACATACAAGCGCTTTACAATAACATAGCTTGGCATGTTTTTGTCATGAAGTCACTCAGACTGCTCAGCTTTTAGGGGCTTCTGAAAGTCCCCCCCACCAAGTGAGCAACAACATGCTGTCAGACCACTCAGTGTGAAGCTTCACAGATGCGCATGCAGGAAGTTAAAGCTTGTAGAAGGTGCAATAATTCAGTATAACATACATGTCAGGCCCACATACCATATTCAGTTTGTCTCTACCATAGGTATAGGAATTCATCATTATGGAACAAAAAAAGATTAAATAAAATAAAAAAAATTACTGTAATTAATGTGAATAGATATGTGAAGGAATCATAATAAAACATCATAATTTATTTTATTTATTGTTAAATTACATATTAAAATTATGTTTTAATTATTATTAATATTTATTAATAATGTTATTTCATTTATTAAATGGCACATATCCTACTTTTTACTCCACCCACAGAACTATCCAACTTTTACTGTCCTACAACTTGTTTATCAGTCATTTCATCTTTCAATATCATCTGAATGTGCTAAGCATGACTGTGTTCTTAACATTCCTAATGCATTCAAAGAGTAGATGTTTTTACTCAAAGACCCATATTTTATAGAACACACACACACACACACACACACACACACACACACACACACACACACACACACACACACACACACACACACACGTACAGTGTGTGTGTGTGTATATATATATATATATATATATATATATATATCAGGTGTTAAAAGTGAGGCATTTTACCATTTCATTAAACATTACTAACTTAAAATTTTGTAAATGAGTAAAGAATCTAAAAAAAGGTAGCATATGAACACAATGCAAATTAAGATGCATATCTTCTAACTCTCACTGTGCCACTTATATGTTTGTGTTGGAAACTGAACGCTTGGATTCTTGGGAAGGTCTGACTCAACTGCATTTTACCTGTGTCCATCTACATTTTGCATCCTTGTCAGAACCCCTTTGTTCTGCATTTAGTCATTGTTCAAAATGCTTGGACTGTTGCATGAAAAGTTTACAGCTGTGGCCAAAAATGTACTGCAGTATTTTAGACATTCATTACAGATTTATTATTTCATTCAGGAATGTCAAGATTAAGATTAAACTGTTTATGGCCATGAATTCAATATATCACTGTTTGTCCTGTTTGATAGCAACAGACTAATGTTATTGAAAGCCACACACAGCAGGTTTACTGATAATGCCAAGAATTTGCAAATGATTATTCAGGTTCAGAGATTAGAGACTGAGATAAGGATAAGTAATGTTTAAAAAATCCTCAAAGGAGTAACAGTAACAGAGGTTTATCAGTTTACAAATGCCAAACTTAAAAAAGGTTTAAGACTTTCCTCCTGAATCTGCATGCAGAAATCTGTTATATAGCATCTACATCTCCCTTAATTTCCCTGAAGGAACCACCTAAAGGGATCAATAAAGTACTATCTATCTATCTATCTATCTATCTATCTATCTATCTATCTATCTATCTATCTATCTATCGATCTATCGATCTATCTATCGATCTATCTGAAATGAATGTGTAATATTAATTTATATTTTATATATTTACTGCTGAACACAAAAAAATACGCACTGACGTTAGTTTATGTAGGCCCATTTTATTACTCGATTTGTGCCACAAGAAGTTCTGTTTATTTGGGACTTATTCAACCATCAGTAAAAGAATGCAACAATGTACAGTATATGACTCCTCCTTTTTGTATGTATCTTAGAAAATAAGAAACTCTGAATGTAAAGACTAAAATGAGTATGATGTTGCATGTAGATACTGTTAGTGTTTCAAAATGTATTGTTAATTTCCTAGTCTGTATAGTATCCATATATGGACTTTTTTATATATAGGAAAATGTACTTATACTCACTTATTCAGTCAACAGTACTCAAACGGTTAATTCTGACATGTTTCAGCTTGGACTGCTTTTTGAATAAAGATAAACTACACTGTAAGCCTAGGTTTCATATTTACTTTTTTTTAATTTAATAAATGTAATACATTTTCTAGATTTTATTGCATTACTATCACATGTAAGTATATTGTACTCATTTGATCACACATTTAAATGTGTTAATAATTTAACAATTTAATAAACTAAACATTGTATTTTTTTAACCGATTAACTTAAAAGATTGTACGTAGAAGCTCTTTTTCTCCTTGTGGTGAGTCAAGCAGAATATTTTTTTCTGTTTGAGTAGTTGTATCACCGACATTTTCACCTGCTGCTTTATATATAGCAGCCTGGTCTTTTTATAAGCCAGAGAATTTTGTTTTATAACTTGATAATTTAGGTTATGTGAAGTTTTCATTGCACATAACTTTTTTAAGGCAACTGGTTTCCTCAAATGTTTTAATTAACTTCAACTTATCCGGGTTTACAGTGTAATCAGAACAGAGATCATTTACATATATCACTCTTAAAGGCATATAAACAAAAACAGCTTGTTTAATTCTAAAAGATAATGAGAGGTTAGAAGGTGGTAATGTAGAATTTACAAGACTTACACAAATGGCACAAATTATGGCATTTAAATACATATCTAATAGGTGATGTTGCAGTGCACACTGGATGCCCACAGTGATACAGCCATAAAGTAACAAAATAAACAAACCATTCACAGATGTACGTGAAAAATGTGGTGGAGCATTGTGCTCTGTAAGTGGAGCATTGTGCTATATGAGCAGATCGAATATGAAAATGATTTCATCTGTAATAAATCCCCCTCATGCATATGCAACCATTCCTGTCCTTTTATATTAGCAACCAACACATTGATGCTGTTGTCCTTTTTAAATATGATGTTTGCTTTCAGTGCTAGTGATGGTGATAGAAGTCTTATAGACACATTCTCTAAAGCAGGGCATAAAGTCCAGTCTTTAGTTACACAAATGAATCATTCCCTATAAAACTGTAAAACCCCATTACAAACACATGGACTATGTTCATGAGCAAACAAACCAAGGAATTTCCCCCGACAGTTTATATTATTCCTATACAAACACAACATAAAATTGTGAAAGGAATAGTTTGTCATCAGCTCAAATATGCACATTGTTCCCCTCATGGAATACAACTGGGGTTTGAAGTCTGGTAGCTTTTGGGTTCTTCAGTATATAAGTATAGCAGAACCTTTTCTGATGCTTTAGCAAATGCAACCCATTTTCAGTCTGAAAATGGGTTTTTTGTATTTTCCAATATTGTCCCATTTTTATTCTTATTTGGCATTGTGTAAGTTTTATTAAACCAGCCATTTAGAGTGTAGAGTTTCCTTGAGTTCTTGCAATAACAAACGTTTTTGTAAAACAATATATAACAGTTTATCCATCATATTGACAAGCCATTTCAACATGCCAAGAAACATATAAGCATTCACCTGGTTCTTTGAGTTGCCATCGTTTTGCATTTAACAATTGCTTTGCTAAAAAATCTTTTTCTAAGAATGTATTTCTAAGAATATATACAACATTTTGTGTAAAATCACATAAACAAGTCTACTGAGATAATAACTAAGTGTGATAACTAAGTTTACAGTAAGTATGATTTAAGCATGCAGATGTTACCCAAATGATGTAAAAGCTTCAGTTGTTTCTTAGCTACATTAGTCTTGGTGCAAAATGAAAAGCAATGTTCTATGAGTAGCCCCTGGCTGAGTATTGCAATGTGTTTCATAATATAAAGCCCTTTAATGTTAAAATGCATGCAAAACCTTTTAATGTTTAGAGTGATTACTCAAACAGAAATATTTTCTTGTTCAATATTTATCTTGCATTAAAGAGTGCTGGACTCTGAGGGCATCATTACCTTCTGAAACTTGTTTGAAAATACCTTAGGACTACAAAAATGAATGAAAACAGGACAAGCAGCTGTTTACCAAAACATTTAAGTGAACTCAGCAGCTGTTGTATTCATTGCTTACTTCCATATCACACTGTTTATATGTAGGTGAAGGGCTTGATGTGTTTGGAGAAACATCTTGGCAGCCATGTTTGAGGTTCATAATTTTTTTTCTACAGTGCTCTGGTATCTATAAACGAGCAACTGTAGCTGTAGTAAAATAGCTGCTGGGACACTACATTTCCTTTGGACATTATGTTCTCTGAACTTGCCTGAACCCATATTATTAAGAAAATGTTCAAATCATTTAAACGATATGGCTAAAAAAAAAATTCACTTTATCATCCATTAATCCATCCATCTATCTATTATCCCACCTACTTAATCCTTATCAGGGTCGCGGTTAGTCCCCTACCCCCTCACTGGGCACAGGGCAGGGCATTACACTATCCCGACCAAGCCCAGGCCAATCCATCGCTGGGTGCTCACACACACACACACACGCACACACACACACACACACACACACACACGAACAATCTAACCTCCATGTTTTTGGACTGTGGGAGGAAACCCACGCAGACATGGGAAGAACATGGTAACTCCACCCAGATGGGGACTTGAACCCAAGCTCTCAGCAGTGTGAGGCATGCGTGCTAACCACCAAGCCACCACGCCGCCCCTCACTTTATTATATCATATTAAATATTTCTTTTAATTTACACATTTTAACTTTTATGCAAAAAATGTATGCAAATAAATTATCAAACAAATGCTAATCAAAGAGTCATTAATTTACATCAGTCAGAACATATTTTGTACCGTTTATATGAAATTTTGTTTATTTTTGTTTCATTCCAATATAGCTGAAACTTTATAGATATTCATATTGTCATAAATGAACATTTTGTACAAGCAAACACATGAATATTTATATATATCACATAGGGGTGCAGGAGAAATCGCTTTGAGCTTGAATCGCGTTTCTCACATTGAACGATTCAGAATCGATTCTCGCTTTCAAAAAATCGATTCTTTTTGCGGGTGCGGATGTGCCTTCTCATCCACCATAGTGGTAGGCAAAAGAAGGAAGCAGCGTGGGCTATGTACAGGCATGCAAGCCAAGCCGCAGTCTTTGAAAGCAACCATTTGGAAACACTTTGGATTTTACCGTCAACCCAGCCCG
This sequence comes from Crenuchus spilurus, assembly GCA_036984385.1. Lineage (NCBI taxonomy): Eukaryota > Metazoa > Chordata > Actinopteri > Characiformes > Crenuchidae > Crenuchus > Crenuchus spilurus. The sequence continues at coordinate 3,550 of BRDA01017562.1, read as the reverse complement.
GGTAAGAAAGGGCTTGACGTGACTCATGCGATTTGCAGAGATTGCAACGGTAAAGTATTTCGTTTGGAAGAATCGGAAAAAAATTGATTCGTGACTCCAAGAATCGATTATGGATCGATTTGTTCGATTCCCAAAGATTCGCAGCCATAATATCACGCTTCACTTGTGTTTTCTGGTTGCCCATTTCAAACACAATAATAATATCTCACTGGTCTGAAATGAGTTTATACAGTCACTCAGAATACATCAGTGTATCCCGTAATAAAAGAAACTTTGTTCAACCTTTATACAGTGATAGAAAACAATAATTCACAGAAAGCTCTGATTCCACACACTATGACCAATGTAAACAAACACAGGAACCAAGCCCAGCATGCTGTTCAGTTAATAGAGTTAAGCATAGATGTCATTAGATGTTGTAATGCATATGACTATTATAGAATAGAATTCATATATCTATTATAGATTTGGGATTCAAATCTCTCTGCTCAGACACAGCTACGTAACCTGACGATAAAAAGATAAATTTAGCCAGGTGTGTAGTTCAGGGTAATGATGTGAAGACATTAGGCACTGAGCTATTGGAAGCTCAACCAAAGATTAAAGCAATTTAGTTAAAATCATCAGTAATAAGTTAAAATATAATGTAGTGTATCGAACATGGTTGTAGTGTGTACTGCATGTAGATGAACATCTTTTAAGACTGACATTTCTGAGATTTATGTATACTATTGAGATAAACAGCAAAGAAAGTTTGAAATGATCAGATAGTTCTCAGAAGGCCTTCATAGATCTTTTTTTCTTTTTAAGTTTTGACTTTCTTTATGTTTCTGATGCATAAAGCTTTCGGTTTTAAAGATCTTTTTAACAGATGACTGAATGAAATTCAAAGCAGTATTTTGGACAGTGAAAAACTGATTTTGGTTCCAGATGTTCTCAATGATATTCAACCTCACATGTATTTTAAATTCCATCAGCAGCACACTTGATGTAATATAATGAAGTACTGACTCAATAAACCAGGTATTGGATGAGAGCTATAGATAATGCTCAACTGTCATGAGAAGAGGTTTGGAAAGGGTTAAACCAACACAGTAGCACACTTAAAATCACTACTTAATGTATTAATGTTATTTGTAATTATGATAAAATTTATGTTTTTATGAACACATAGCTTTTAAAATGTCATTTACTTAGATGCCTAAAACTTACACAATGCTGTATGTTATTCTGATAAATTTGGTTTTTGAACCAATGACAGAGAGCCTGTAAACCACAAAATAAAATCAATGTACAGTAGCTGCATAGTAGAACATCTATACACATCTATAAAAGGAACATACAAATATTACATTATCCAGTGTGGAATCCACCCTTTGTGAGGTATTGGAGCATACTGTAAAACTGGAACAGATAGTGGATGTTGAGCGAAGTGAGAAATGAGACAATGAGACATGAGAAAGCCATTCACAAAACTGTCCCCCAAGTGTGAAAACCTTGAGTCCACAGCAAGACAATCTGACCCTGTATAGAAAGAGTGTGAGGAAAGGAATGCTAACATCATAGTCAACTAGATGCACACTTCACTGGAATTACTTACTCACATTTCTCTACCATGTTTCTAGGTTCCAAAGCACTTTTGGGACATTAGAGAGTCACCGCAACCACCAGCAGTGTGCGCATTTACTTACTAAGCTGAGAGGTGCGGAGAGACTAAGCTAGTGTTTGAAGATGGGGATGATGAAGACACGGAAATTTAACCAGGATGTCATGGCAACACTCTTTTTGAGGAAATGCCCAGGGATCATTTCCTGACTTCAGAAAAGCAGGACCTCAGTTTTACATCTCACCCAAAAGGATACTCCTAAAAACTGAGCTCTTCAAAGAGCACCTGCTCTAGTGATCCCAAATACTTCCCATGAGTACTGATATGCACTCAGCATTCGATATCCAAATGTTAATTCTAGTATACTAGTACTAGTAAATACTAGTACAACTCTAGTATTATTTTTTCGCATCTATACTTTCCCACTATTGTAAGTTGCTTTGGATAAAAGTGTCCGCTAAATGCAATGTAATGGACGGTGTCATTTATACAGTACAGGGTCTCCATCACTGCACTGTAGCATTGAAACTACAAGGTGTAGCACTTCCTGTTGTCTCTACCAACACCACTAGCTTCCTCACAAGATTATGCTTGGAGGTCTCCCATCCAAGTACTAACCAGACTCAAAGCTGCTTAGCTTCAGTGGTTTTGCACTCTCCAATGTATTTGCAATCCTCATGAAAACACATTTGTTCATTCATCTTGTGAAAGATATCATATCATAAAAAAACTTCCATTTGAATCCTTGCCTTTAGTTCCCTACAGCGAATGTTGCTGATGTATATAGTTAAGCTTGCCCATCTCAATTGTGTTCATGTAGGTCACCTGTGGTGAAATATCTTGCGAAAAGAAGATGTCGAGGGCTTTTTGCAGGACTCCGGGTCCTCATGGCTCTCATGGGGGGCGTCTTGTTTGATGTCTGTCGAGTCAATTGCTTGCGTGTCAAACTGACATCACGGAAGAGCAAGCTGCTTCTGCAGAGGCTAAATCAGCCCTCACAGAATGAGGAGTGGGCAGAGGGGGCTGTCTGCCTGCAGGCCGACTGTTTATCACTGTTTTGCTGTTTGTTGTAATGTGATCCACTTGTCCTACGAGCACTTACTCTAATTGGGTTGAGGTGGACAGCTCTGATATCTGCTTTCTGATTGAACGTACCAGACAGGCTCATCCAAGAGGTCAGCAGATGCTCCCATGGACAAGATACGTCAGCAATGAATCTTCTGTCAGTTATTGTGTTATCGGTCATATCTGAATTAATGTATGGATGTACTATCAGCTGCTGTAAACATATGGTGAAATATAAAGGTTCCTAGGTGGAATGGCTTGGACCTTTGGTTCTAGGAAAACCAATATATTTTTTTTGAAGAAACATAACATAATCTGTAGGGTCTTTGAGCTTTGAAAAGGTTCTTTGCTCTCATTTACACAAAAGGTTCTTCCACTCAGTGTTTTTTTCTTCCAACTGTTGGTTCCTTTGGTGACCAAAAAGGTTCTTGTATTGCAAACTCTTTGCTTGTTTACAGTATAATGCTTTTCATCATTATTTTTAGAGTTTGCAACCCTAAAACTATTCTCATATTAAATATGTAAACCCAATTTCCAGAAAAATTGGGACACTTTCTAAAAGTGTAATAAAAACTAAATTCTGTAATTTGTTAATTCTCTTGAACCTTTATTTAACAAACAAATGGTCAAAGAAAATAATTTGTGTTTCCAATGACTTAGTTCTGTTTGTTGAGTATAAACACATTTTGAAATTGATGACTGCAACAAATACAAACATTTGGGACAGTGAACAAGCGTAGATTGCCCAAGAACAAGCTGGATTTAGACCAAGAAGAGGCAATCATGATCAGATCACAAACCTCCGGATCATCTTGGAGAAAGCAAGAGAAAGGAATCAGGAACTGTATTTCTGTTTTATTGATTTCACAAAGGCATTCG
>BRDA01017561.1:0-12169 GCA_036984385.1 Crenuchus spilurus | reverse complement strand
GAAACGAAGCTCCCATCACGCTGGTATCGGATCCTGTAGTATCGGAGCACTTATATGAATACGAGTACAAGTACATGCACGTGGTATCGGACAGACACCCGATGCTGGTATCGGTATCGGTGCATCCCTAGCTGTATTATATTCCACATATAGTCCCTATCACTTTCTATTCACTGTTAAGTCAACTGCAATTAAATGCCTTCAATCAGAATGCCAAGTCATGTCATCCTCATAGATATGTACATGATGAGTTAACTTGCCTGTCAACTTCTTGAGTAGTGATTTACTGATATTCTTCCCTTTCTTATGCAGTTTCACAGTTCACTTGAACATTAAACTGAAAATGTTTTCCTCTTGTGACTTGTCTTCCAAAAGCCTGAGAACCCTTCATAGACCACTTAATTAGAATCTACATGTCATATAATGTCAACTGGAATCGCGTTTCTTCCTAAATCAATTGTATACAAGAGTTTATCCTAATTTTGCTGGAGTAAATGTTTCTACTGTCCAAAAGTCTTTTCCGATTTTGGAGCATTGCTGTGATCTGATTACATTCAGTTAGTGAAGTCAGGATGTTGGATGAACACCAGCCCACCTAATCTCCAACTCCTCAGCTCATTCCAGAAGTACTGCTGGAGCATCATCATTCCAGAGAACGCAGTTCTTCTCCACAGCTCAATGCTGGGGGGCTTTATTCCCCAATATCCCACACCTGGCATTAGTCCTGGTGCCAATAATTTGACGTTTATCTGCTACAGAGAGTCCTATTCATGCATTCATTAGAAACACATTTGGACATGTAGTGAAATTCTGTCCAAAATGTGCATTCTAAACATTAGCCTGATATCATAAGTGTTTATTTTATTATAAGGTTGTTTTGTTTATACTGTTTTCTGTTTTAGTCATTTCCTGTTAATTCATAGCATTACTTTGGGTTAATGTATGTTATGCAACATGCTCAGTCACAAAGCGCATAAACAGCACTGTCGTTCACTGTCCTCTGAGGACTCAGTAATATATGAGGGCAAGTGCTGATTTTTATGTGACTCAGAAATGATGCAGCAGTTTCCTCTAAACGTCTTTAGAGACGCCGACCTGTCAGAAAGCATCAGCTTCTTCTGAAGATGAGAAGAGTGTGCATTTGTGTGTGTGTGTGTGTGTGTGTGTGTGTGTGTAGTTTTTGCAGTCAGGACAAAACCTTGACTCTATATCAATTATTAATTAATTAATTTTAAATGTAATCATTTGAAAATGCCAGCTACACTTTATTCAGTTTTCATATCATTTCATAATGAATGAACCAAAAGAAATGACCCAACATTTCATATTTTGGAAGTCTAGAGTCTAATGTTGTTTTGTTCACTTGGAGCTTGCACAGTAGATGTTTATGTGTTTCACAGTCAACTCCAGGCTGTTTTTGTGATGGACTCTTCTGTCTCTATGTGGTGTAAAGCCTGAACCGTCAAATGATTGCCAGAAAATTCTTTGAAAGTGTTTATTTGACCTTCTGACCAATTACCAGAAAAGGAATGAACAAACTGTACATATGGGTTTTGTATCATATTTGATTCAGCCAGAATCTAATGCTTACGCCAATTTGTTTAAACAAAAAAAGCAGAGCATAATCCTTTTTAACCGTTCATACACTGAATTTTTACTCAAGTCATTTCAAACTTAGAAATCTGCATGTATGCTCTGGTCCATGCAGTGCATGGATAATACACCACAGGGCAAAATACATGTATTTGATTGTATACATCAGGTTTTCTGATCCATTTAAAAATATATAGCATTGTTTATATAGTAATGAATGATGTACAGTCATGGCCGAAAGTGTTTCACTCCTGAATTTTTTCCAGAAAATGAAGTATTTCTCCCAGAAAATTATTGCAGTTACACATGTTTTGTTATACACATGTTTATTTCCTTTGTATGTATTGGAACAACACAAAAACAGAGGGAAAAAAGGCAAATTTGACATAATTTCACACAAAACTCCAAAAATGGGCCGGACAAAATTATTGGCACCTTTTCAAAATTGAGGGTAATAACTTTGTTTCAAGCATGTGATTTCTCATTCAAACTCACCTGTGATAAGTAACAGGTGTGGGCAATTTAAAAATCACACCTGAAACCAGATAAAAAGGAGAGAAGTTGACTCAATCTTTGCATTGTGTGTCTGTGTGTGCCACACTAAGCATGGAGAACAGAAAGAGGAGAAGAAAACTGTCTGGGGCCTTTAGAACCAAAATTGTGAAAAAATATCAACAATCTCAAGGTTACAAGTCCATCTCCAGAGATCTTGATGTTCCTTTGTCCACGGTGCACAACATAATCAAGAAGTTTACAGCCCATGGCACTGTAGCTAATCGCCCTGGACGTGGACGGAGGAGACAAATTGATAAAAGGTTGCAACGCAGGATAGTCCGGATGGTGGAAAAGCAGCTCCAATCAAGTTCCAAAGAAATTCAAGCTGTCCTGCAGGCGCAGGGTGCATCAGTGTCAGCTCAAACTATCCGTCGACATTTGAATGAAATGAAATGCTGTGGCAGGAGACCCAGGAGGACCCCACTGCTGACACAGAGACATAAAAAAGCTAGACTGCAGTTTGCCAAAATGGATCCAAAAAGCCAAAATCCTTCTGGGAAAACATCTTGTGGACAGATGAGACCAAGATAGAGCTTTTTGGTAAAGCACATCATTCTACTGTTTGCCGAAAATGGAATGAGGCCTACAAAGAAAAGAACGCAGTACCTACAGTCAAATATGGTGGAGGTTCAAAGATGTTTTGGGGTTGTTTTGCTGCTTCTGGAACTGAGTGCCTTGACTGTGTGCAAGGCATCATGAAATCTGAAGATTACCAAAGGATTTTGGGTCACAATGAAGGGCCCAGTGTCAGAAAACTGGGTTTGCGTCCTAGGTCATGCGTCTTCCAGCAGGACAATGACCCCAAACATACTTCAAAACGCACCCAGAAATGGATGGAAACAAAGCGCTTCAGAGTTCTAAAGTGACCAGCAATGAGTCCAGATCTAAATCCCATTGAACACCTGTGGAGAGATCTTAAAATTGCTGTTGGGAGAAGGCACCCTTCAAATATGAGAGACTTGGAGCAGTTTGCAAAAGAAGAGTGGTCCAAAATTCCAGTTGAGAGGTGTAAGAAGCTTGTTGATGGTTATAGGAAGCGATTGATTTCAGTTATTTTTTCCAAAGGGTGTGCAACCAAATATTAAGTTGAGGGTGCCATTAATTTTGTCCGCCCCATTTTTGGAGTTTTGTGTGAAATTATGTCAAATTTGCCTTTTTTTCCTCTGTTTTATGTGTTGTTCCAATACACACAAAGGAAATAAACATGTGTATATAACAAAATGTGTAATTGCAATAATTTTCTGGGAGAAATACTTCATTTTCTGAAAAAAATTCAGGGGTGCCAACACTTTCGGTCATGACTGTAAGATATTTTTTCATTTATCACACTAATGAGGACATCAACTAAAATTCAACTATGTATCAAATACGATACACTTGGCTTTACAGGGTTAATAGGAAGACAATTAACTTCCATCTTCACTGCTTCCAGTTCACCATTGTTTATACTTGGATTCTCAAAATCTAACATTTCTAGAATTTTATATACATGAACGTAGATTACAAATTCAGAGATTTTTATCAAAATTATTTTTGTTTTGTCTTTTTGTTATGCCTTTGTATTTACACCAATCAAACAGAACAGCAAAACAAAAACAAAACAGTCCATTTTATCAGCTCCACTGACCTTATAGATGCACTTTGTAGTTCTAAAATTACAGACTGTAGTCCATCTGTTTCTCTGTATACGTTATTAGCCTCATTTCACCTGTTCTTCAATGGTCAGGATATATGCCTTGCACAGCAGCACTTCAGCCTTTCAGTCATGTTCTGTCTTTTCAGGGGATCAAACCTGTGACCCTATAGTCACAAAGTGGGTTCCCAAACCCCTGACTGTCCACTAGAAAAGACAATGAAGCTTTGTTTCTGCCCAGTCCTGTGTGGGAGTGGAGATACAGCACAGCTGCTCAAGATTCTAAACACCTCAGTGTCACTGTTGGACTGAGAATAGTCCACCAACCAAAATATCCTGGGAGCAACATCCTGTGGCAACTGATGAAGAACTCGAGGATGACAAACTCAAACTCTGCAAACAGATGAGCTGCGGTCTCTGACTTTACATCTACAAGCGGAACCAGCAAGGTAGGCGTGTCTAATAGAGTGGACAGTGTTTAAAATCTTCAGCAGCTCTGCTGTGTCTGATCCACTCAACACCACCACATCAGTGTCACTGCAGTGCTGAGAATGATCCACCATCCAAATAATACCTGCTATGATCATTGAAGAACAGGATGAAAGGAAGCTAACAGAGTATACAGAGAAACGGATGGACTACAGTCTGTAATTGTAGAACTATAAAGTGCACTATTTTTGGCTATAATGGCTCGCTAGTATACGTGAGTTTATGGAGGGGCTTGTCAGATCCAGAAATCTTTTATAGCCTCCTTTTCAAGGTCTCTAGTCAAACGAGATGAGTTATCTGCTTTTCCTCTCAGCTGTCCCTGACCTCGTCCTGCAGTAATTACTGTTTTTGAGGACAAGTGTCATGATGTTGTATTGACGGCATGTGTTTATCTGACAGTCTCTCTCTCTCTCTCTCTCTCTCTCTCTCTCTCTCTCTGTCTCTCTCTCAGATTCCCTCAGGCAGCAGAGATGCACTGAGGTCAGCACATTAACTGACCACAGCACCCATGACACATCCCTGGACAAAGGTAACATCTCTGTATTTGACGCAAACATGCACACATGCTGTTATTAGTAATGTTACAGGCTGAATGTGGTGCAGGGAGACCATTTAATTTGGGCAATTAATTAAAGGTTATATAACTTAACATTAGGGGTGTAAGATGTATTGATACACTTGATGACGCTGATGACTCTCAAAAGCACATTTAGGATTTTTTTTATGAATATATTGCTTGCACAGATTCATGGTAAGCAGTGGTTCATTTTGTGTTGTGTTTAAAACCCCCAACCATTAGATGGCAGTGTTTAATTTATCTTCTGCCATTAGACTCTTCCACTTCAATGTAAACAAGGAGTGTATGGATACTTCACTAATGCTTTTCCCCTCTGGGATTAATAAAGTGATAGATCTATCTATCCATCCATCCATCCCTCACATTAGCACACCCAATTTTTTCCCTAAAAAAATAACAATACTTTGTCTTTGTTACAGTATATGACATTATATTGACACGCAACTGCTGTATTATGATATGTATCACATTGGCAGATTCTCTCCAATACACAACAATTTAACACTCAGAGAAACTGAAGTTAATGACACTTTTTTCAGCAGTATTTAAATTTAATTTGTGTTTACAAATTACACACACACACACACACACACACACACACGCACACACACACACACACACACACACACCTATTCCAACTAATCAACTCATTCACAAGCCCTTCTTGCAAGAAAGTGAGTGTGTTACAGCAGGACACACAAATACTGTATGTAGTTGATTGAATATATCTGTTTAGAATAGTTGGGTGACTATTGCGATCTATTGTTTGCTCCATCTTTGAAGTAAACAAAACATATCTTGGTCAATCAACTAATATGTATTTTACTTCAAAGCTGATTCTTTTACCTATTTTTACTTACACACAATAGATCTCAATAGTCACCCAACTATTCAACATCTTTCCCTCAACATCACCAAATCTGCTGTGGGTTATTTGGGTGCCTATTGAGTTCCAGTGTTTATTAGCAATCCTAGTCTTTCAGCTCCAGTTTTAAACTTAAAAAGCCTGTTCTGATATCACAGCTAAACCTGGTAATTACCTGAGCTGAGTCAGGTGTGTTTGCACTAAACTGTGCAGGAATCCCTCCCTCCAGGCCTGTACCCACCTCTGAGCTATGGTAAACTGTGTATCTCAAGAAATGTGAATATTGTGAAAACATTGTTTGTAATTTTATTTAAAAAGGTAAATTATTATATAGTTTCAATTTATACTCAAGTCATACTCATTAACGGTAAAGCCACAAAAGGCTTGAAATGTCACTTTATATGTAATATTAACTATGATATTTTATCTTTTTGAATTAAATTATGAACAAAATGTTTTTTGTTGATGTGGCCTTGTACATCACACTATCACAAAGAACAGTTACAGCATCATCCCTCAGTTAGCACCTTCCTCATCACTGGGGTGGTACCCTTGAGGGTATGTCTTTAGTACATTCAGTCAAACACACAACTACAGATTTCTCAGTTTTATTCACTCATCTAACCCTGTTTAGGCTCCAGACTTTCACACACATTTTACTATTTTATATATAAGACTGTCAATGTGTTAACACAATGCCACTAATGATTTTAATGCCACTAACACATTTTTATTTTTGTAACTGTTTAGATTTCCTTTAAACTGGTGTAAATTTGCCCACAGATGAGTTATGTGTTCATGCTGCAAGCAGCAAAACAGATGTGCATGTTACATCTGAGCTTTCTGTGTGATAAAAAACTTTCTAATATTGTATAGAGATACAAAAGACCTTCTTTAGTAAGAATGCACTGTGGGGGGTTTCAAAGCACATTTTTCAAGCTCATTCACAGCACATTCCTGATCAGTAAGAGCTTATTATTATACTTAAAAAGAGCAACAATAAATTGTGATGTAGGACTTCAAAATTAATTCATTCCTACTTTCTTGTTCAAAATAATTTTCAACTCTAAAAGTTAAAAACTGTGTTAGAAACCTGTGCCATCTAATTAGCATCTTGATATGCCACACCTGTGAGGTGGATGGATTATCTTGGCAAAGGAGAAGTGCTCACTAACACAGATTTAGACAAATTTGTGAACAATATTTGAGAGAAAAAAGGCCTTTTGTGTATATAGAAAAAGTCTATATAGATAGATAGATAGATAGATAGATAGATAGATAGATAGCATGCTTTTCAGTGTTTAAGCAACTGTCTAACACTCAAACACTTTATTTACGATGTTCTCATTTTAAAGTTAATTTAATATAAATGAGGAAGTGAGTAATCCATTTCCACACAACAAAGATCAAATTTATCGTCAATGAATATCAGTCCCAAATATTGGTTATCAGTATCATTCATTACTAATAATTGATATCACTATGAGCCCTAAAAAAATATATTGTTGACCCCTGAATCTGAGTATCAAAACAAGCTGACTGAAGTGTGCTGCTTATTTATGTTTTAAGAACTAAAAAGGAAAAAATACTACAAATTTCATATTAGCATGTCAAAATATAAGTGAAACAGCACTTAATAACTGAGAAAATGATGGAATAATGGCAATGGCTGAATGTTTTCTGAGCTGTGTCTTAAAGGCTAATTCTATACGTTTTAAGATGCAGTAATTAAATGCAAAAGTGTTTGAATGCATATATATATATATATATATATATATATATATATATATATATATATATATATATATATAATGCAGCTTTATTTTTACTTATCTAGATCAGTTAAACTGATATTCAGACTGTTTACTGAATAAAAAGCGTGCTCTCCGTGGTGCTGGACTTCACAGAGCTTCTTTCCAGACAGTGAGCATCCTGCAGTAGGAGAAGTCTTTATTGGCATGTCGCCTGAAGGCTCTCTCTCTGCCTGTCAGTGAAAAACATTCCTTTGGTTAAACTGCTCTGGTGTTTTGCTCTTTGTACAGCAGCAGTGTAGAACGTTAGGAGAAAGAGAGTCAGATTAACCAGAGCTCTGGGGCTTTGATGAGGTCTTTCATCTTTTAATCTTGATTAGAAATTCCTCAGATGCAATAGTGTGTTCAGAGTCAACCTGAAATCAACACTGGCCTCGTTAATTCCTGTCTCTTATCATATTAAGCATATTTATCACAACATTTAAACATGAAATTCATGTTTTTCCAAAGTCTTAAAATTAATGACCTTTTTGTCTTTATTATTATTCTTGCATCGCCCTGTACCAGCTAACAGGGAAAATTATAATAACACAATAATAATATTACTAAACAATGAAGTGAATACTGTTCCTCACTGTATGATAGGAATCCTGTATGATTTCTGAATGACATTGGCTTTCATTAAACACTGGAAGCAGAGGGATGGACAATGTAATAGTATGTTATTTTTAAGTGACAAACTACATCATGATATATTTTTAGAATATCTTCAGAATCATTAGAACACTGAACAACTGCACTGTATATACAAATACATATTTAAACCAGTTATAAAGATCCAGCCGACAACAACAAAGAGATTGGATTATTGTGAAAAATAGATTGTGTTGATAATTTAATTAAAAAATGTAATTTATTTAATATTCAATACACTTAAACTGATGTATTTAAAGCCTTTTATCTTTTACAATTTATCAGGATGACTTCAGCAAATCAAAAATCTAGAATGTCAGATTATTAGAATATTTCATTTTGAGTTACTAAGTAACTAAGTTAAGTTACTATTCAAACAGTATCAACATTAAAACAAAAATAAGTTTTTAAATATATATTAATTTAGAATATACAAGAGTTTTCTGAATTAAATTATGTTAAAAGTGATTCACTTGATCACAAATTTTATGTTCACATTTGCAAAATGCAGACACACAACTGATGTCTCAAATTAAGAGGCAATAAATGCAAGTCATGAACTCTTGACGAGACACAGCTGTTAACTGAAAGCCATTCCAGGTGACTACCTCATAAAGCTGACTGAGAAAATGCCAAGAAAGCTGGTATCTATGCAAGAGGTGTCTACTGTGAAGACAATTTTAAATAATTAACAACCACTGAATGTCCAGAAGGTGTCCAAACTTTTGACCGGTACTGTACATTGTCATGAAATTGTTTTCAGATATTAAACAAGTAATATATTTTGGCCTGTATTGCACTTTTTGTAGGTATTTGATTCAACTTGTTTCTTTCCTCTGGTGTAAGTGGTCCTCTGGTGTGTTTCTCTGGTGTGGATGAGAGAGGTGCTGGTTTGGAGGTCAGAGTGAATGATCCCCATCTAAAAGTTGATGCGCCTCCACAGATGACCTCTAACTTCCTGCTGTGCGTCTTTTAAGAGGCATTTAGAAAGTCACTCTTTCACAGCAGTACTTTCCATCACTGTTTCTCTCCCTCCATCTCTTTCTACCTCACTCTCCCTCCCTTTCTTTTTTTCTTGTCTTTCTCCGTCTCCACTCTCAATGTCTTTTTCTTTCTCTCTTTTTCTTTCTCTCTTTTTCTCTTTTTTTCTCTATCTCAGACTCTCTAGCTCTCTTTCCCTCAGGATTTCATCTCTCACTCCTCTCTGTCTCTTTTTCTCTGTCTTTCTCTTTATATCTCTTTTTCTCTTTCTGTCTTCATCTTTCTCTCTTTTGTGTCTCTCTTTCTTTCTCTTTCTCTTCCTTTCTCCTCCATCTCACACTCTCTAGCTGTCATTCCCTCCAGATTTAATCTCTTGCACCTCTCTATCTCTCTTTCCTTTCCCTTTCTCCTTCTTTCTCCTCTATATATCTCTCTCTTTCTCCACTTTTTTTCTCTCTCAGTTTCCTCTTTATGTCCTCTCTCTCTCTTTCTCCACTCTCTGCCTTTCTTTTCTCTCTCTCTCTCTCTCTCTCTCTCTGTGAACATGATTTATACTACTGAGTTCAGTTTTTAAGTTTAAGTTAATGTCTTTATTTGTTTATCACATTAAAGCATCTGCCCATCTGTGGCACCTGTAGTGTCCAGTGAGAGAAACACTTCATTTTCCAGCTCCACTACAGATTCACCCTGACAGCGGCAAACTTTTTTTTATTTATTGAATGGCGCGAGCCATCTGGAAGTGATGTGTAATGATATATGCTATTGAAAACACCAGTTACAATATTCTCCATCTTACAATTTGCAGTAAATACATAACTGGGCTCAAGCAGCCTGGATGTATGGGTGCCACATATGGTTAAATGCCTTAGAGCATAAACTCTAGCAGCAATACAAATGAATATGTTTCATGAATATTGCTAAATTAACTGCTGCAAGTAAGAACATTTAGTCTGACTTCAACCCTTTTCTGGAGTGTTTTATGAGCACAATGCAAGACTGTTATTTAAGGTTAAAATACAGTGTTATTGAACAGTTTAAACTATAGACATATAAGTAAAATAAACAACTATAGCTTCAAAAATTAAACCATCACTGCTGTTGTTTTATTGTCTAGTGGTGTAGCATAGCATCCATTCATGAAGGGGCAGCATTAAAACCAGCAAAATGGAACAATTTCAGCTCTTTTCTTTAATCAGAATCTTCTTTACAGCCATTTGCAGTCTATTTGTTTGCAGTTGAGAGATGCCGGTCAAGCGTGTTAAGCTGTTTACCTTTACTTCATCCATTTCTGCATTAAATAATCTTTAATACAGGATCTAGACACTCACTAGTGCACTTTTTATAAATGTGGAGAATCACCATTCCCTTATGTCTCTGTTCTTGTTTCTGTTCAGGTATCAGTCTTGTCTTTACTTGTGACACTTGTTTTTCCATTTCCTTGCGTGTTCTCTCCACCTTGTTCCCCACCCGAGTCACACCTCTTGTCATTGTATTCACCTGCTTCCATTGTACACGTCCATTTGCACATTGATTGTCCTGTGCATGTGTATTCTCACCTTTCTTCTCATCTTCTATGATGTCGTCACTGTTGTTGCCGTCTCGGCTAGTCTCAGTTTTGTATCAGTTTTGTACTCCAGCTGTTACTTTGTGTATGTTCAGTAAAACCTCCACTGCTTATACCCCCATAATTGCTGAAAGGAGTATAGGCTGGTGGCAAAATGTTTGGTCTAAGTGTAACAGTTCACCACAGTATATACAAGCAGTAAGTATGAAACTAATGAAACCGTACATCATATTACGCCTGTCATTAGACATGGTGCCACTAGGTTCATGGTTATTTGCCTCAGAGAGTCATATTCTATTGGCACTACTTCTCTACAGGGACTAGACAAGCTGTGTGTGGGTGCAGTTTAAAGTAGCTGAATGCATTCATTAGAAGGGGTGTCTAGAAACATTTGGACATATAGTGTATGTGTCTATCTGTTCATTTGTAATGTTTCCTGGTTTAATTACAATGTCAGTCATTGAGATCGAATCCTACAGCAGTGTCCAGCTTGTTGCACAACACATGGTGGTCTCTGACAAGTGGTGAATTTTTATTCTGTCCTCGTTTTGCCTGTGGACATTTTACTCAGCTCCATACTGCATACACACTTACAATCATGGAAATTCACAGGGTGAGGCCAGTTATGAGGCTACCACTTAGCATCTGATTTTTTCACACCATAAACCACAGAGGCCACTGAGCAGAGTGCAGAAAACATATCCAATTGCCAGGAGATAATTTGTGCTGCAATTCTGACATACCTAACATACATCTTGTGTTAAATATAATCATATTTTTTTCTGTTAACAATGCTATACATATATAGCAAAACAGCATTACAAATAGAAACAGTATTATTATATTTATTACTATTATTTATATATATATATATATATTACTATTTTTGTCAATATAAAGTATATATTATGCTGCCTCACATTTTTGTTTGTGCTAAGGATGGCATACATTGTAGACCGTGATGTGTTTATTTATTCATTTAGTAACAGATCCCATCTGTACGATACAATCTACATGATTGACATTCTAATTAAACTGGAAACACCAGTTAATTAGTGAGTTACTGAATAACAAATCTAAGTAAATGAGCACAAACAACAAATGGTAGGGGCTGTATGTGCTGAATTACATGTACTTATACATTAGCACTCAAGAGTTTGGGGTCACCCAGAATTTTCCATGACAAGACTTATATTTCAGAAATGTTTGAATGTATTTATTTATTTTTCTGTTTATAATAAAAATGTACAAATTCTGCTACTCCAAAAACTTTTTACTGCTTTTTAGCTCAGATTTGTTGTCTTTATAGTAATTTATAGAGAGTGTATAAGCTTTAGTACAGCTGTTTACTCTCCACGAAACTTTTAGCTCATACAAGGCATCATGGGACCTAGGAATATAGTATGGGTATGTATGTATGTATGTATGTGTGTGTGTGTGTGTGTGTGTATATATACATATATATATA
>BRDA01017560.1:0-14665 GCA_036984385.1 Crenuchus spilurus | reverse complement strand
GCTGGCGCATCTGTGACCAAGACAGCAAGTCTTTGTGTCTAAATATTATTGAGCCACTTTGGGGTGTTTTGGAGGAGCGAGTCAGGAAACATTTTAAGGAGGTTTTATTTATTGGAGATAAGAGATGGAGTCAAGCAATCATAGAAATCAAACCTTGTTATAGTGATGCAGGAATATTTGATGAGAACAAACAGCTCAATGTGTTTATTTGTTTTTTTTTAAGTTCTCGTTTTGGTCATATTTCACATTCACATAATTCATTATACAAACACTAAATATAGAGCGGATGCAACAAAATTAAAGAAAAAATAATAAAATTCCCAACACTAAGAATTGCTGTCAATAAGTAACAATAGCACCATTTAATAATTGATTATTAGACTGATTTGCTATAAACCACATCTGAGATACTGCATTACAGCTTTGTGATTAATGACAGATAACAAGAATGTTAACTAATGTGTTATGGTGCAGTGGTGGGAACAAGTTTAACAGCCCACTAACCCTTGGAGGGCAAAGACGGTGCTCAAGGTGAGGAGGTGATCTTAGTACTGGGAATTCAATAACCCAAACTCCCTCAAGCTAATCAGTGTTGATCATACACACGAGTTAAACTCTGTATTTTAGACCTTACAGAAGCCCAATTATCATTCACAGGTTATCTGTATGGTACAGTGTGCATAAACTGCCTTATAAATTAGAAAATTATTTAATTATAAAATAAGTGACAGCATAAGCACGTTTCTTGACATATCAAAGCAATTTAAACATAACTGGGCAAAAAAAAAACACCTTTTCATATTTACACATTGACACATTTTCATGTGTGAATAATTTCATCACTTGAGTTCAGATGCAAGACTGCAATCACTCAGAACATCATAATGGGCATTTAAACTGTGGAGCATTCACATACACCAGTCAAACCACAACTCGGATCAAAAACCAAATTGTCAAACTTCTGAATATTATGCCCCTCTGCGACTACTGGCACAATGTTAATTACTACCATGTGCACCCCACTAACATAATCCTGCTTTGTTCCTTTACACAATTTTTCCAAGCTGCCATAAGTTATCAGCAATAGTACTTGTTTGCAAGACTGAGCTAATTTTAAACGAATAAAAAATAAATCTGAAATAAATCGCAGAGCAATAAAATAGACCTGCAGTCACAGATACTGAGGTCGTCTAGTGAGATAGTTCATTGTCCATATGATGAATGATGGGCTTTCATCAGCCCAAGGTTATATCCTAACAGCAGAGGATGTATGGTGTTGAATGCACTGGAGTGATCAAAGAACAATCCTCACTGTTCAGAGTCCTTTTGAGGAGGTCACACAGGTGCTCTCAAAACACAGTGCCTCCATCGCTGAGGTCATTATCAGGCCACTGCATTTGAGGGCTTGTGCAGCTGGTGAGAAATCTGAGGATGACTCTGATCATGCCATAGTTTGTGATGATGATCAGGATGTCACAGAGGGCCAGGACCAGGATAGTGCAGCCGAGTCCAGGGAAAAGTTAGGAGCAGCAGCAAGAAAAAGCCAATCTGAGCAAAGAACTACAACAGCATTTCGAACCCATCTTTGCAAACTCAACATTCCTGCTCACCACTCTCCTTGACCCCAGATATAAGGCCAGTTGTTTCCCAAACAGTGTTAATGTGGATGCACTGAAGAGGACATTATTCCATAGGATGGAACTCTGTGACCCTGTGGCTTAGGGCTGAACGATTAATCGTTTTTTAATTGAAATTGCAATTTGAATTGATGCAATTTTCCAATTGCAGGAGCTGCAATTTGAATTAGCCAATAGCCTGCAAGTATCACAAAAAAAAAAAACCAACAACATGTGACCTGCCTGCTGATGACCAATGAGAAGCAGTTATTCATGCATACCCGCCAGAAGCTAGCTAAAAACAAGCAGCACGGCACTCGGCGTCAGGGAAAAGATGAACATTTAATCTGAGCAAGCGAGCGAGGCCCAAACTTGAAACGGAGCGGAGACGTGGAGTGCTACGCGACGACAGATGTGACCGAGCAGAACTGCTGAAACTTACCAAAGCCTCACTGTTCACTTCAGTGAGCATTTGATTTAAAGAGCTGTTGTTTATAGACGTCGTACTTTCCTCTTGACCATACAGGAGAGAACATCGCTAATGTATTAAAATACGCGTTGCCTAAGTGGGGTTTAAATGAAGAGGGGCAAGTGTGCACAACCACAGGTAATGCCTTAAACATGTAAAGGCAGCCGAAATAAACAAGTCTCTCTCTTTCGATACAGCATTCTGTTTCCACATTATGCTAGGTTCATCATTTATTTTAAACAACAATCTCTACATGTTGTATACTTCAGTTCTGTCCATAAATGCTGCGACACTTGCATATTTAAACGTTTGAAGAGTGAGCATGTGTGGGTTTTTATTCACAGAAGTAATCAGCACTGATGACACTTTGTTAGTTTCTATTATGGATTACATTCTTGCATTTTTTCATAAAATTTATGTGAAAACTGTGACTTAAGTTTATTTATTTTGTAAAAATGTATCTTAAGCTCTAAGGGTCAGTTTCCCAGACAGAGATTAGGCCTAGTCGTAGACTATACTTTCCTTTGAATGGGAAATCTCCATTCAAAATGTGGTGTAGTAGTCTTAAGACTAGGCTTAATCCCTGTCCAGGAAGCTGTCCCTATTTGTTTAAGATAAAACTGAGACATTTCAATTTCAGCTTTTCCAGTGAGGCATTACTGTCCACTGCTGACCACTAATAGAGATTTGAGGTTTAAATCACAATCGCAATATTCTGTGGAAAAATTGCAATTAGATATTTTACCCAAATCGTGCAGCCCTACTGTGGCTGCACCTGCAAGAAACAGAAGAGACACCTGCCACCAGCAGCACTTCAGTCCTGTCCTTCCTGCAGAAAAGGCAATCGGCTACTCCAATGAGGACATATTTCGCTGCGCTCCTCCACTGAACGTCGCCTTGCTTTGCCTAACATTCACACAAAGCAATCCAGACTGTTCTCCTCAGTAGTTCCCAGATGGTGGAACAAGCTGCCTACCGCCACTAGAGCAGAGATGTCCCTCACTGGGTTCAAGAAACTCTTAAAATCAGAGCTCTTCAAAGAGCACCTGCTCTAGCGATCCCAAATACTCCCCATGAGTACTGATATGCACTCAGCATTCGATATCCAAATGTTAATTCTAGTATACTAGTACTAGTAAATACTAGTACAACTCTAGTATTTTTTCGCATTTGTACTTTCCCACTATTGTAAGTCGCTTTGGATAAAAGTGTCCGCTAAATGTAATGTAATGTAATATTTGCCTCAAGTGATGTGGAAGCCTACCTGGCAGCCTACCTGAAATACAGCAAAGGACTATTTGGTCTGTAGAGCAACCTCTCACGTCCTCTCAGTCTCTCTCACTCACACACACCTTAATCAACATTAACTCTGTGTGGAATAAAAGGCCAAGGACGTTCGATAATAAATAAATAATTGAAAGAACAAAGAAAACGTTTAATCATAAAATAAAAAAGTTGTGTTGAGTATGAAAACTCTTTTTCATGCATACTTAAATAGTAGTTCATAATTTCCTATTGCATGAGTTCTGAGGTTATATTAAAAAAAACTGTAAATCTCTTATTTTTGTAATCAAAAACATTTATTTAAATCTCAATTTTGAGGCTGTTCTGTAAATAATTTTCAAATAAACAATACATATAACTTCTGAACAATACATATAACTTCAATCCATATCAATTTCAGACTTAAAATAATATACAGATTTAAGTCCCAACCACATCCGGTTAAACCACGCCCAATTCCAGTTGAGGCCCCGCCCACTCTGAGTAAAGATACAGATAATTCAGATCGTTGAACAGATACAGATAGTGGTGTACTCACTCATCCCTAGTGAATACGCTGGTGTGCTTTGAGATGACTCTGATGATTAAAACTCTTCCCACACTGTGAGCAGTGATACGGTTTCACTCCAGTGTGAATACGCTGGTGTGCTTTGAGAGTATTCAGCTGATTAAAACTCTTCCCACACTGTGAGCAGTGATACGGTTTCACTCCAGTGTGAATACGCTGGTGTGTTTTGAGAGCACTCTGATGACTAAAACTCTTCCCACACTCTGAACAGTGAAACGGTTTCTCTCCTGTGTGAATACGCTGGTGTGTTTGGAGATTACTCTGCTGAGTAAAACTCTTCCCACACTGTAAGCAGTGATACGATTTCTCTCCTGTGTGAATACGCTGGTGTGTTTGGAGATTACTCTGCTGGTTAAAACTCTTCCCACACTCAGAACAGTAATACGGTTTCACTACTGTGTGAATACGCTGGTGTCGTTGGAGCGCACTCAGAAGAATAAAACTCTTCCCACATTCTGAACAGCGATACGGTTTCTCTCCTGTGTGAATACGCTGGTGTGCACTGAGAGCACTCTGATGATTAAAACTCTTCCCACACTCTGAACAGCGATACGGTTTTTCTCCTGTGTGAATACGCTGGTGTGCTTTGAGAGCACTCTGATGATTAAAACTCTTCCCACACTCTGAACAGCGATACGGTTTTTCTCCTGTGTGAATCCGCTGGTGTGCTTTGAGATGACTCTGATGATTAAAACTCTTCCCACACTCTGAACAGTGATACGGTTTCACTCCTGTGTGAATACTCTGGTGTGCTTTGAGATGACGCAGTTGTATAAAACTCATCTCACACTCTGAACAGTGATACGGTTTTTCTCCTGTGTGAATACGCTGGTGTTCTTTGAGAGTACTCTTATGATTAAAACTCTTCCCACACTCTGAACAGTGATGCAGTTTCACTCCTGTGTGAATACTCTGGTGTGCTTTGAGATGACTCAGTTGTTTAAAACTCTTCTCACACTCTGAACAGTGATACGGTTTTTCTCCTGTGTGAATACGCTGGTGTTCTTTGAGATGACTCTGATAATTAAAACTCTTCCCACACTCTGAACACTGATACGGTTTCACTCCTGTGTGAATATTCTGGTGTGCTTTGAGATGATTCAATTGTATAAAACTCTTCCCACACTCTGAACAGTGATACGGTTTTTCTCCTGTGTGAATGCGCTGGTGTGCTTTGAGAGCATTCTGACGATTAAAACTCTTCACACACACTGAACAGTGATACGGTTTCTCTCCTGTGTGAATACGCTGGTGTGCTTTGAGATGACTCAGTTGTTTAAAACTTTTCCCACACTCTGAACACTGATGTTTATCTTTTTTTTCCAGTATTTGTCTGTGAAATGCATCACAGTGCAGAGTATCAGAAGATTGTGAACTTACATTTGATGCCACATTCTCTTCTTTTATCTCTACTGATTTTAGCATGGTGATTTGTTGCTATTTGTTTTATGTCTTAATGTTTTTGTGGAAGCTGGCACAAGGAACTTTCTCAGGATGGTGTTAATTCCTGCAGGAGAAAAAAAAAACAAAAATGTACAATTCAAATCTAATAGAAGATTTCTAAGCAGATATTTATAAGGGATCAGAAGATCAAATATCAGAGGTTATTTCTGAGTCCCTGGGCCAGTAAGCATTGTCATTTTGTTGTGTAACTGGAGTAAATCATTTGATATATTCTCTAATTTACACAGAATGCAATGTGATTGTGTTGGTTTTAGTTGCTCTATTTGTTTCTCTTTTTACTGTCTCATGCTTCAGGTTTTACACCACAAAACAAACTACCAAATCCATTTCATAGATCAGCTATTGTTAATTCATGAAAATGTTTGAAATCAATTAGATTATTAGTCATACAACATCTTCCAAAAATATATGGAATCACCATAATTGCAGGATGATCACCCACATTGTTTTTACTTCAGAACAAATCAATAAATCACAAACATAACATTTCTTATTTAATAGCTGAACAATCTGGTTTCATGAAACATACCTCAAATTAACAAAATCATTTCAATTAATAATATATATATTTAAAAACAGTTGAGGACCAAAATAAGGAATCACTCAATATTGAGAAAACAATTACAGAATCATCCTACAAATTACCATCACCACCAACACTATTTTTTATTGATATAAAGAGAAACCTGTCCGGTACTTTAATGCAGGGGTTCTCAACTGGTCTCAGCCCGGGACCCATATTTTTTCATGGTCATTAAGTCGGGACCCAGTTTTATAGAATGCAAACCAAACAAATTTATTTTTGAAAAATAGCCTTCAAAAACACATTTAAACATACATATGCATGTAAAGAGAATTTAAGAGATTTCAAGGGGGCACAACTGGCTTGATTTGGGGGGTTTGAGGGGGTGCTGGAACATAAATTAAATTAATATCATTAATAAATATTAATACATTACAATACAAATTATGATATGATTATAATATACTAATAATAACTTAAGTGTTGTTAATAATAATACAATTTATATTTATTATTAATTAAATGTTACATATTATTAAATATTAACTGTTAAAAGCACATAGCATAAAATTATCGCCCAATACTTTGCCTCCGAACATTACAAATTTAAACAGAAGAGTAACCAGCAGTGTTGCCATATCTTGCAAAAGAAACAAGCAACCAGCTCTATGAAAACAAGCCCAGAATAAGCCCAACTGGCAAACCACCACATTTGGTAAAACAGAGGCCGCTTTTAAACAGCATAAAGGTAAACATTTATTATGACATTATACATAAACACCACCAAAATGATGCTAAATACTTTTAATAGAAACATTGGCAAGCTACGTAGGTGGCTATTTTTAGCTCATTTCTTCGTTTTATGTCATTGCATTTTTGGGGCACTGAAACCCATGTTTCTTAGCCTCAGTGTGCAGATTTTGTGTGCTTCTCATCTTTTGCTTTGTTATGGGGAGCTGGGAGATAGAGCTTCACTCTGAAAGAAAGTCAAGCCCAAATAAGCAACTTCACGTTCAAAAACTAGTTAAAAAAAACACAAGCGACTTTAGAAAAAAAAAACAAGCCCAAAGTTACATTATTATAAGTTGACTTGGCAACACTGATAACCAGCAAATGGTGGTTACCATGGCAATGCGAATGCTGCTCGTTACTAGGGCTGCCATGATTAGTCGACTAGTCACGATTATGTTGACTATTAAAATAGTCGACGACTAATTTAATAGTCGATGCATCGTTTTTTTTTTGTTTGTTTGTTTGTTTTTTTACTTTCTTTTACTCTCCAAACTGCTGCGTTTTTCTCACCTTTCACTGCCGCGTCTGCCTTTCTGTCCTTGACGCACATGCGCAGTAGTGGTAACCGGGCTAGGCCGTGGATGATGTCACAGGACATTATACAGACAGGCTCTGCTATCATGGATACCTGGCAACGGAGCTCAAAAGACTGGGATCATTTTAAGAAAGAGAAACGTGTGCAATGTAATATCTGCAAGACAGAACTTGCGTTCCACGGCACCACAACTGCGATGCATGAGCACCTGAAAAGGAAGCATGTTGTGGCCGATTGTGACAATGATGAAGAGGGACCGTCATCTCGGTAAGCTAAATTGCTAGTTAGCTGCTAAAATTAGCTTAACAGAGAGTTAACTTGCTGCTTACTCGTATTGATAGCTGTGAAAGTTAACATTAGCGATGACGATTTGATTCATTAGCCTTAGCACACATTGTCGTGTTTGAATAGCAATGCTAATCTTTTCTAACGTTACGTTTCAGTGCTACGTTTACACTTTATGCTAAACAGTTAAATAATTGTTTGTTGCAACAAGCTGCATATTTCATTAAAGGTTTAATGAACTATGATCTTAATTGTTTTTATTTTTAGTTAGCATATAGCTGAAATCTAATGATAATAACAGCTGCATTCTAGTGCAATAAGATGTATGTTTTGTATGTGGGTCTTCCCGCGGTTGACACCAGACCTGCTGCTCACTTACATCTACTAATAGCAATGATCGGACTGAAGCTCTAATGCTACTGCATTTACTGCATGTCAAATTTAACTAAGGATGTAAATCTCTATCAATAGTTTGATCATGCAATTAATATATATGCAATTTCGTTCCACCTCATGTACTACATGTGATGCGAATGACAATAAAGCTTCCTTGTATCAGAGGAGGATGGATCCCCTTTGAGAGTCTGGTTCCTCCCAAGGTTTCTTCCTCAAGCTTTTGTTGCCTCGGCTTGCTCACATATCGGGCTTAGAATCAAATTGTCTGATACTGATTATGTAAAGCTGCTTTGTGACAACGTCCATTGTAAAAAGCGCTATATAAATACATTTTGATTGATGGATTGATTGTTTTATATCCAATTAATGTATGATCCGATTAATCGACTAATCGCAAAAATAATCGGTGATTGGTCGACTATAAAAATAATCGTTTGTGGCAGCCCTAGTTTTGACATTCGCTTAAAACGTGTGACAGACATATATTTTGGGGTAGTTTAAGCTTCTAAAGGGCGGGTTTTACACTGGGAAATGTTGTCTACTGGTTAGGAATTGCTAAAATTTTTATTCAACAGGCACTTTAAGGGATCTTAAGCATATTGGGATCAAAATGCTTTCATTATGATAAATAAATTATTTTTAAATTACTGAGACCCCATACCTGATCCTGAAACCGGTTTCTTCTTTACAACTTTGGATGGATTTGCATGGAATTTCAAAGCAATCCTCTTTGAAGTGGCTGGAACAAATAACTGCACCCGAACCTGGCTCATGGAAATCCGCCCTGGTTTGCTGGACAAAGCGGTTCCATGCACATCTAAGAGCATCATCCTTTGGAAATGCATACGTTGAAATTCCCAACGATCTATCGGCAACATTCTTGCAGTCTCCAACTACACAATAGTTTGGTATTTCGTATTGTTTACAGTACAATACACTACCAGCATGAATAGCGATGGCTGTCTCCCTTTGCTGACGTCATCACCGACGTTTTCCGAGAGTTACCGAGCGCGCGCAATTGGAACTTCCGGTTCATAGCAGACGCATTTAAATTTATGGTCAAAATTCACTTTTCTAAAAATCCATGGATTTTAATTTCACTTTGTCGACAGATACATGATATTTGTATTATTAGGATTCTATGGTCTACAGATTATTTCGTAATCACTTTGCTCTTTAACGTTTGTTGTTGTGTTATATTTTTGGTAGATATACAGTGTTATTTTAGTAAACCTATGCATGTTTTATGCATTCACTAATCAAAAAAGTATTAAGCTAAGATTATAATTTCTTCTTCTTTCCTGACTGGTTGGACTCTGCTGTTTGGCTATGATTTTGTGCAGTTTGTGCAATGTTTTAGGTTTACATATTCACTAAATTAGTTTTACTTTGTTAAATTTGGTTTTTATAAAAAGTATTCACCTACGCAACATTAATAAGCATTCATGTGTAAAGCAGTCTATTGCACCTCAGTCCAAAGACCTTCATGTTCTGGGAGAAAAAAGAAACATTTCTTGTTATCCATGATTTGAGTCAATGAGGCTTGCTGTGTTTAATAAATAAATCTGAGATTTTGTAAATATTTGAATGTTTTTTTTAACTAAGAATGTTTTGATTTCACCAGAATAATAACTATGTTTGATACATTATTTTAGTAAAATACATGATTGGGTTTATTTGAATATGAATCAAACAATGTTAAGTAATATTGTATGTAGAAATTAAGTTTACTAAAAGAATGTATTGATAGAGTGTAAAAAAAATTAAGTAAAGTTGACCAAAAAAAAGTATTGATTGAAGTTTAGTTCTTATTTAATTAATGAACATTTAAGTCTTGAAAATAAGTTATATTTGAAGTAAAATTCAGAAAGCAGCCTAACTTTTTAAAGTAAATTTAACTTATGTTTTGCAGTGGGCTTGAACATAAATAATGATTAATATATTTTAGTACATTACTGGCAAATTATTATTAATAGTTTATTAATAATTACTAGTTACTATTAAGAGTTGCACAAGGTATAGATAGTTTGATACTTGTTCAATACTACGACGCTTCA
Organism: Crenuchus spilurus; assembly: GCA_036984385.1. Lineage (NCBI taxonomy): Eukaryota > Metazoa > Chordata > Actinopteri > Characiformes > Crenuchidae > Crenuchus > Crenuchus spilurus. Next base: position 4,676 of record BRDA01017560.1, on the reverse strand, counting down.
AATGTTTTGATCCTGTAGTACTCAATGCTTTCAATACTTTAGCCAATACTGTAGTCAAAGCAGCACGCGCAATTTGAATCACGCGCTCAAGTCAGCATTATGTTGTCATATTTGTACCACAGTTCTGTGCTCACGCGGATGTTTTGAGCGAGCAAGCAAATTCTGGCACACACACGAAGGCAATACTGACCCCACTCTGAGAAAGATGACCATACAGTTCTCAGTCGAGGGTTGAATGATGCAGTGCATCATTGTCGCTATAAAAATGCCTCTAGTCTAGTAGTTTAAAGTTCTGATGCATATCTACATTTGATTACAGTAAGAGTGTTGTTGGTTTGGACTATTAGTGTAATGTCTACGGAACTACGTCAAGTTTGTAGGTCAGAGATTGTGGCTGTAATTCACAGATTATTACGAATAAATCATTTTAAAATGAATACATACTTGTGGAATGTGATCCCCTGGTCTCTGCTAATAGAATTCCGATAAAGTAAAACAGTTAAAGACAAAACATTGCAGCCCTTTCGTTGTTTGTGAACGCTGGCTTCCTCCAGAGCTTGTCCTGCTTCCACACATGGAGGAATGTTGTGCCCTCCCGGCGTTCAAAAGTCACGTGATTCCTATCCAGTAATATAGATCATTGCGTGAAACGGCTGATCCCGTGCATTCATTTTGCAATAAACAAGTGTTCTTCTACATGTTGTGCACTTCAGATTGGTATTTCACACAGCGCCACCTAGCAGACAGGAGAATATCGCCGCGCCTCTGATACGTGTCGCAAATGAGTATAAACACATTTTCGTCCAGCAAACGCACGACCGTCGCGTCAGCAGTCGTGCAGCACTCGACGCGTCAAGTATAAACCAGCCTTAAGCCGTCATTAATATGTCGGGAATGAGCGCGGTAACGCATACTTACATTATATCAGATTCAACTGATGCACATGGCTTAGCAGCGTTCATTGAGCTTGCTGGGGCAGCATTCACAGTTCACCATAACTCCAGCTTTCCCTCCATCCTCAAACCTCACCTCTCCAGCTGAAACAGCCACTTAACTACTCAGCCAACAAAGTCCTACTTAAAAAATGGCCGTTAAGGGCCAACCGGTATTAAATCTCCAGACTTCGCTTGAAAACAAATAACTCCAGGGAGCTAAATGCCACTACTCACCCTCTCTCAGCTCTTACACACGCAGAACGGGCCATGCACGTCCCTCTCTCAGGTCCGCCCCTCCTAAAAGGTGATTTGATAGATACATGGCAATCTTGCTTTGGTTGAGCTGTACAGGAAAGCCACAAAGTAATGTCGCGAAAACAAATAAAATTATTCTGGGACATTTAGTTCAGCCACTCAACACAATAACCAGAGGAAAATAATAGATATAAATATGGCAATTATTACTATTTTGAGGGTCCCCACCCCCTATTATATATATATATATATTATATATATATATATATCAGTGGCGGATGCTGGTCTTTCAAGGAGGGGAAGCTCAATTTCGGGCTACATCATAAAATGTGTCGGTTTATTTATACGTAAATTCTACCCTCCATTCCTTTTCAAGAAAATGATCTGTGACCCTGTCGTACCAACAAGGCGTCTTTTCCAGGGACTTGACTAGTGTCCTCTCAATGGCCAGCAGAGCTAGGCTGCTTAAACGGCCTTGGCTCATGGTGTTGCGGGTGTAAGACTTGAACCGCTTTAAAAACAGGAGAAGCTCTTTACTAGCGCGAGGCTAGTGTGAAGTGTGTCCGCATGTGAGTGCTACCGCTGGACAGAAACTGCGATAGAAGTCAGAAAGAGTGATAGAAGTCAGTCTCCAAACATAAGCAGCTACAAAAAAACACCAGAAATAGAAGCTCGATTTGTCGCTAGTTGTTTTTAACAAAGAAAATGCCGCTAAGATGATTAGGAAAGTCTTCGGTTCAACTCAGAACAGAATGAAAATAAAAAATGCTCCCACGTATGTTTACACAAAAAGATGATTTGTCAATCAAAAAGGGGTTCAGCCTCAGACAGATCATCCAATCATCATGCAGAAGCTGAGCGTCTGGGCCAGCCGAGGCCAGCCCACTGCCCCATAGACCCCCAGAGACGCTGAGCGTCCGATGGGCAGGACAAAGCCCAGCAGTTATCCAATGACTCGTCTCGTTTCGCTGCACGCTTTGCTCCGCTATTGAACTCTGTGGATGCTGAGCGTCCACCCTTTTTAAAGCACTGTGAAGCTGCGGGAATGAGTGAGAGGAAAGCCGCATCGTTACCAGAGATAAGAAGCTGATTCTGAACAAAAGTTGAGCGCGTTGTAGCGCTTACTTAGTCAATGACATGTACACACAACAGTATATATATATATATATATATTATGCCAAGCCGTTTAGGAAATTATGTATATATGGAATGAAATTTAACTTGAGAATATGGATTGAAATCCTGAATATATGGAATGAAACTCTGAATATATTGAATGAAAGACCCTTTTTATCATTTCTGAGCAGGTAACCACTTTCAATAAAGTATCAAATGTATTTATTGGCAAATATATAACAATATCACACTATGTTTGCTCTGTTACCACTCTCATTGGAGTACTGCTTATCAAAGGGTCTGAAATGCATCAGCCAGTCTATACATAGAACAGAAAATGCATAATCGCTCTCCTCAATAGAGTATCCATTAAAGTGCTCATCAAAGTACAGTGTGTCAACACTACTGACTAGTATGAAAGCATGCTCTTCATTTATTATGATTTTACACATTTTTTTGAACTCTGGAAGATCATGACATAATCCAGTGCATATTAACAAATCAATTTCGTACTCAGTACTATAATTTCTGACCTAGTTAGTAGTTGAAACACCTGAAAATTACTCCAAATGTAATGTCTGCCCTGGGAACCCTGTGCTTTCCTCCGAGCGCATTGGCTCCCCAGTGAGGGGTGTATCAAGCGGTAGTTCGAAAAGAGGTGCTGGCCGCATCACACACTACAAAGGAGGCTTGTGCTTGTCTTCACCCTAGAGTCAGGGACAGTGCAAAGTGATGGGGAGTGTGCCCTAGTGGACGGGAGGGTTAATTGGCTACTACTACATTGGGAATGGCAGAAAATTGGCAAAAATGATAAAAAATAAAAAATAATGTCTGCCTAAGTATTTCACCACCCTGTAAGCTACACAGTGTTTGTGTCCTCATAGGACCAAATTCAAGTCTTTTGAAATAATAGTTTTTGTGGTTGAATGCCAATTGAAACTGATGCTGTTTTACTAAAGATCTTGTGAGATTATTGAAAAACTTTTACAGACCTTTTAAAAACAGTGATTTACCTCAAATCACATACACCAAATATGGATAAGAGGGCCAATGTTTTTAATATAGTGCAGATAGTGTATCATGGGGGGCACGGTGGCTTAGTGGTTAGCACGTTTGCCTCTCAGCGCTGGGGTCTTGGGTTCGATTCCCCATCTGAGCGGAGTTTCCATGTTCTCCCCGTGTCTGCGTGGGTTTCCTCCGGGGTCTCCGGTTTCCTCCCACAGTCCAAAAACATGGAGGTCAGGTGAATTGGGTACTCTAAAAAAAATTGTCCGTAGGTGTGTCTGTGTCTCTGTGTGTGTGTGTGTGTGTGTCACCCAGCGATGGACTGGCGCCCTGTCCTGGGCTTAGTTGAATAGTGTAATGCCCTGCCCTGCGCCCAGTGAGGGGGTGGGGGACTAACCGCGACCCTAATAAGGATTACGCGGGTGTGATAATGAATGAATGAATAGTGTATCATCAAGTGGTGTTTTGGAATCAGTCTCTCATCAGGAAACAGTAATTTGAACATTTTATGATGATCACAGATCAAATGCTTCAAGTAACATATCATCCCATCAGTTAGAACTGGGGAGGACATTATGTATTAAATCTGTATTAAAATGAGAAGAAGGTTAGAGTAACTGTTATCCCTTTCAAGTACATCACTAAATATAAGTGGAGTGTTGCACAGAACACACAATGACTGGACAGCATTCAAACCCAGGTGTTTGCCATTATCATCTAATTGTAAGCCATTTGGTTTGTTTCTACAGTCTGGGTAACCATAATTAAAGCTATGTATTCTGTCAGAAAATGTGTTCACAGAGACATAAATGTTTTACAAGGTAATGAAAAAACAGCTTAAGTTCATACTGTATGACAAATTGTGCAATATGTCAACAGCATACTTGTCAGAGCTATGAAAGTTCATCCATCCATTATCACACCCGCTTAATCCTTATCAGGGTCATGGTTAATCTCCTACCCCCTCACTGGGTGCAGGGCAGGACATTACACTATTCAACTAAGCCCAGGACAGGGCACCAGTCCATCGCTGGGTGACACGCACACGGACAATTTTAGAGTACCCAATTCACATGATCTCCATGTTTTTGGACTGTGGGAGGAAACCGAAGACCCTGAAGGAAACCCACGCAGACACGGTTAGAACATGGAAACTCTGCTCAGATGGAGACTCGAACCCAAGACCACAGGGCTGAGAGGCAAACATGCTAACCATTAAGCCACAATGCTGCCCAGTTATGGAAGTACTTTAAGGGATTGAACACGCAATTATGAACTGTGGCAGCAAATGAAGAATGTCATGCTGGAAGCTGCTAAGAAGACAATACAGAAGAACCACATCAAACACAAGAACTGGATTACCAG
>BRDA01017553.1:0-11877 GCA_036984385.1 Crenuchus spilurus | reverse complement strand
ACTTGTGGAGCTGATGAACTGAACAATGAGTGTAGATACAAGGAGGTGGTTTTAATCTTATAGCTGATTCGTGTGCATGCGAGCCTTTGTTCAGAATACAGCTATCAGCAGTACATCACAAGCGATGTATGATTCATGCTAATTTATGTATTGCTTTATAATCTACAAACAACAAAATCTTTTTCTTTTTTTATTCCAAATAGCTCGATTTATACACAAGGGTCTGCTTTTCCATGTGACCCACCATATGGAGTACAGTCAGTTTAATAAATGCCTTATCATGCTATTGTTTGAATATAGAACTATGTTCATTAAAGCCTATTTGAGCTGTAAAAGCTGTCAAGGCTTTATTCATTTAACAAACGCGTGCTTTGATCGGGAACGGGAGCTCTGGATAAGCAGTTAGGGATGTGAGCCAATTCATTTTGAGGTGAAGCTGCACTTTGCTGAGTGTGGCACATTATGAAATTGCATCAGTGAACAAGAGGAGTTGCTTTTGTTCACTGAGGCTTCATTTTCGAAGCAAGAAGCAGACTGTGTGCTGGCTCTTAGCATTAAATAAGCAGTTCAGAATAAATAATGAGCTGTTCTGAATTAACTCAACCAGAGAGAGAGAGAGAGGGGGGAGAAAGAGAGAGAGAGAGAAAGGAATTATGAGCTCCTTAAAGGGACAGCTATGCCTCATGACATTTCAGAGATTTTATCCTAGAAACAAAACTAAACATACCCCAGAAACCTTAAATGGTCTACTTTTCAAATAGATATAGCTTGAATAAAAAAATATGTTTAGATATTTGTGAGACACTATTTAACCTACAGAACTGTGTATATTGATAATAAGGCCCTACACGTTGAAATTCATTTTGAGAAATTCTTCAAAAATTTTGTCTGTGAACTAGGGGTGAAACAATTACTCGAGTAATTTGAGTTACTCAATTACAAAAAGTGATCGAGTAATTTTCTGTGCCTCGAGTAATTGTTTATTTAACTTTTAAACTCGGAGCACGGTATTTCGCAATAACGACTTTTAATGTGGCACACCACGCTTACGTCACCCACGCACAGGTAGGAGGAGGCAGCGCGGAGATTTTTAGTTGAGAAGCGGGAATACGGAAACGACGAGGGAAAAGAGCGAGAAGAAAATGGCAATAGGAAAATAATGCAGCGCGCTATCCAACACTGGCAGAACGCAGTCTCTGCTGTGTATTCTAGCTACATCCATGCCACCAGAGCGTCTGTTTTCAGCAGCAGGTAACATTGCTTCAAAAACGAGGGCAAGTCTAACCCTGAGCATGTTGACATGCTCACGTTCCTGCATTGCAGTCAAATGCTCCTTTAAAAGGAACACAAACACACACGCAGAGGCCTTTTCCTTTATTCTCCTGGAGCTATTGGTTTAAAGCACTCGCAGCAGAAATGTGTGAAACTGTTCAGAACCTAAGATGCACAACATAAAGCCAATGTTTATGCTTTTTTAATTGATTATTGCCCTATATTTTTGATACTTACAAGAAATCTTAAGTTGAAAGTAATTTAATTTGTTTTTTACTTGTGGTAATTTCTATTTTGTGTTTTATTTATTTCTATTTGTGGTTGCAATTTGTAAATGTATGTTGTGAATTTCAAAATATAACCGATCTAAAATAGGAATCCAATTGGTCATTCATTATTAAGTGAAATGTCGTTTTCTCTTGTGTATTTTTTATTGCACTTTAACAAAGCAAATGTTTATCCGATTACTCGATTAATCGAAACGATTTTTCAGTAGAGTACTCGATTACTAAAATAATCAATAGCTGCAGCCCTACTGTGAACAAATCCTTGCTCACTATTTTGCTGTTGAAATATGTTTTACAAAGACTTGTAAATAGAGCTGGGCGATATGGCCAAAAATTGTATCACAATAAATTTTTCTATATTGATATTATGATATAATTTTTTTATATCTCGATAATTATCATGACATTAAATTTTGTAACACTGTCATAGTTTTAAACATCTTTCTAAAAACATCAGAATAAATGCATGAAATGTTACTATTTAAAATATTAAAATATTTATTGCCAGAACATAATATTGTAGCGTCCCGCTAGACGCGTTGAAAGGATGGACGAGACGCTGGTGAGGAGGAGCTAACAAGCAACAGTATTAGACTTCAGAACTCACTGTCAAGCTGCTTAGATGTGAAATGGAAACAAACGTTAATGCTTATCGAATTCTATTGTCCCGGCTTATCATTGTCATCGAAGGAAAAATGATTGTGAAAAAAATCGATTTTGTTTTATCGCCCAGCACTAGATGTAAATGTGTAATAAATGTCTAAATATCTGAGTGATTGTACATTTCAAATGTAGATTGAATGAATAGGGTGGCATGGTGGCTTAGTGGTTAGCACATTCGCCTCTCAGCGCTGAGGTATTTGGTTCGAGTCCCCATCTGGGTGGAGTTTCCCTGTTCTCCCCGTGTCTGCATGGGCTTCCTCCGGGGTCTCCGGTTTCCTCCCACAGTCCAAAACATGGAAGTTAGATTGTGTGTGTGTGTGTGTGTGTTCACCCAGCGATGGATTGGCACCCTGTCCTGGGCTTCTTTGGGATAGTGTAATGCCCAGGACAGGGAAGTGTTTCTAATGTGAGGGATAAGTCCTTAGTGTTTTCCTGAGAATCCATTGGTCAGTACAGAAACACACTTATCACATGTTTAGAAGCAGATGTTGTCTATTTTTAAGCCCGATCATAGACTAATAACTCTGGATGTGAAATACATACAATCTCAAGATTTGATCAATTCAAAAGTAAATGAATGTTTAAATTGTACTTCTGTGCTATATATATTAATGTGAACAGCAAGAAACAACTAATTTGATGTGTTGGCAAATTCTTGGACCAAGGGCTATTTATGATTTTTGTATCAACATCATAAATTTGCTTATGGACTGCAAATGACATATGTCTGGCACATTTTTAATGGTTAATCTGTATTGTTCATCTATCCATCTATTTCTCGTTTATTCCTAATCAGGGTTGCGGAGAGTCCCATACCCCTTCACGGGGCACAGGGCAGGGCATTCCACACTATCCTAGCTAAGCCCAGGCTCTGTATTGTCCCTAGTAAGTACAATAAAATAAAATAACATAAAACGAACAAGTAAATACTGTACAGTAAATATTTCAAAATTAATATGAAGATGAAAATTAAATGAGTAGAATAATGTATAATACTAAATAAAATCGTGGTTATTATACAGTATGGGTGTGAGAAAATATTGATAAGCTTGATTAATAAGAATTAATGTAAAGATGACAGACAGTGGTACATTTTTTGGTGTGTTCCCCCCGACTACTAGATGGTGTTTTTTTCTTCAGCCATTAGACTTCCACTCCAATGTAAACAAGTACCATTAGGGCAGCAATATATCAAATTCAGATCCCCTGTATCATTATACAGTATGTACGGTATCACCAAGTTCTTCAACACACACCTCAACGACACAGTAAATGTTGTTTATAGGCTCTAGAACAGGCCAATTTTTTTATGCATGCCATCAGTTTTTGAAACACCTGTAATTTACTTAGAAAAACTATCTGAGCATAATTGACCACAATAATGATAACATATCTTCATATTTCCTAACTGTAGCCTGTTTGTATGATACAACATTTGGCTGTTTTGTCCCTTTGTCTCTGTACATTTCTCTCTTTCCTATTTGTGTAACACCACGCCCATAATTGGTGACTTGTGAGGACTCATGCTGGGTAATGCCTGGCCCCGGCCTTGGTCCCCTCATTGTGCATTCATGGGGAAAAAATGAGGAGTTTTTGAACGCTAATGAAATCTCACTCTGAGTGCTTTTGCCCAGTGGGCTGCTGTGTTTTACCCTCTGTAGGTTTGCCAAACCATCTGTCACGCAAGGCGATGTGCACGATTGGCGCTCAGAGATGCCAATTTGTCCCCCTCTCACTTTGAGGAGGAGAGAACATTAGCAGTGCTTGGGTGCTGATGGACTTGAATGTGGAAGAGAAATTGGGGTTTGCGTTCAACTCTTAAGAATTCTACCCCTGCTTTGAATTTTCTTTCAGTCACTAATGCCATTTCTGCTGTGCTTTTTATCTGCGGTCTCATTTTGTTTGCCTTTGGCTGTGTGAAAGTGAAAATTGGCATCTGTGCATAGTGAAGTATGTGGCATGATGAGCCGTTATGCATTTGATTCTTAAGGCTGAGATTCTGTATATTTTTATTATGGTTAAGAATAGACAGTGCAGTATAAAGTTATAAAACATTGGATATCACAGTCTTTAAAAATAGGTTCCATGCTGGGTCCTTCAAGTTCATGTTCAAAAGGTTTTTATTGTCATTTCAGCTATATACAATACATTACATAATGAAATGAAACAGCATTCGTCCAGGACCAGATGCAACACAGAACACAAGTACACAGATAACATATAATAAACATGCAATGGTACAGTACCTATACTATAGTACAATCTCTCTAACTAGACCAGGGGTGCACAATACGTCGATCGCGATCTACCAATCGATCGCAAAGGTAGTGTGGGTAGATAGCATGGCATTTAAAAAAATAGACGTCAGCCTATCGTTCGTCCTCGCTATAAAACATCTCACTTGATTGACATACAGGGAGACTGGTCGAGCACTAGGACCCAGCGGGATTCCAAGCTGCTCAATCTGAAAATCCTTTCACTTTAGACCGCCGATTCGATTGGCTCTGCCGTTTCTTGCTAATGTGTGATTGGCCGTCTTCGCTATCGCTTCATAAAACATTCCATACGGAGTGGAGGACTTTTTTACTGTGATTTTTGAAGTGTGTTTGCCTTGACTGCATTATTCGGCGTCAGCCTTTTCACACGTGAATATCATTAAGTCCAGGTATCGTATGATCATTTGGAGGTTTGCTTGAGGCTGACTATCAGCAACTACTGTCCAGACTATGCATCCCTGACTGATTCCATTCAGTGCAAGTCATCAGAGTAAAGTAGGCTAATGACATAACATGTACACAGTTGTTTTGTGTAATATAGGTTCATGTAGTTATTCAAGGTACACCAGCATACATTGTACACATAAATTGTCAGTATATTTACAAATAAATATATGTCTTGCATTTTAATATCAGGTCATTAGATAAGTAGCTCGCAGGCTGAAAAAGTGTGTGCACCCCTGGACTAGACTAAGACACATTACAGGAGTTGTTGTCTAGTAGGAAGCAAGATGCCAGCCTTCAGTGTATTGTGCAATCCAAATATTGCAAAGATAGTGGACAGTGCTGTGCAAAATGTAGTGATATTTAGTCCTTGAGAGTCGCTCTCTGTGTGTGTTAAGGAGACTGACAGCCTGAGGGATAAAACTGTTAGACAGTTTAGCAGGGAGTGTCCAAATGCTGTGGTATCTTCCAGAAGCCATCCTTACTATATGCTGGAGGGTCTTGCGGACAGATGCATCGCAATTACCAAACCAGACAGTAATGCAGCTGCTCAGGAGGGACTCTATGGTTCTTCTGTAGAAGGTGGTGAGGATGAGAGGTGGCAGGTGAGCTTTCCTCAGTCTTCTCAGAAATTAGAGTTGCTGTTGAACTTTCTTACTTATGGAGCTGGAGTTGTGTGACCAGGTGAGGTTCTCTGCCAGCTGAACACCAAGGAATTTAGTGCTCCTGACAATGTCCACGGAGAAGCCATCAATGGTCAGTGGAGAGTGTTCTCCCTGTGTTCTACCAAAGTCAACAACAATCTCCTTAGTTTTATCAACAGAAACTTTTCTCTAAATGAGCTGTGTGTGAGAGTGAAGAACATTTTAAAGATATGAAGAACCAGCATGGTTCTTCCCCAAGTTCTTTCAAGAAACGTATGCTTCTTTATGCAACCAATAGTCTCTCTTCTATGGCATCACCTGTGTGGTGAATCTTTGCCAGTTGAACACTGGTACGTCTACAAATATGTCTCGGATTGGAAGTTTGATCAAGCAGATGTGGAAATTAGAATACACATGCATATATTTGCATATTTTTCAAAGAAAAACATTTAGTTTTTAGATGCTGTTAGTAGGGTTGGTATTGTCTGTTTACTGTAACTGGCATATGGCAATGTGTACACAGACAATTTGTGATGAAAGACATTGGTGGGCTCGGAGGTTGACTTGTTGTCGTAGTTATACAAATGTAAACAATTGATAGATGCTTTCTACACAGGATTAAACACTTCATTAATGGATGGTTAAAAGTTGAAACCAAGTGGCTGCATGTAAATGTGTTGGTTTCTGCCTTCTGAGAGGAAAGTCACAGGTTTGATCCTTTGAACCAACAGGACATGACTGAAATGCCCTTCAGCAAACCACCTAACCACCTCTCAGTTCTGGGGAATCCCTATCTGGGTGGAGTTGCCATGTTCACAACATGTCTGCATGGGCTTCCTCTTGGGTCTCAAGTTTTCCAAAAACATGGAGTTCTGGTGAATTGGTTGCTATAAATTCCTCATTATGAGTGTGTATATGTCAGTTCATGTTCAGTGATAGTTTGGTGCCCTGTCCTGGCTTTGGGTATTAGAGTATCCTGCCCAAAACACAGTGGAGGGCTAGGGGGATCCCCATGACCTTAACCTGGAATAAGCATTTAAGATAATAGATATACAATATAGACCCTTTAGTGCTTTCAGGATTGATGTGTAGTGGCATTATGCAAAGTGATCAAATATACCAACTGTGTAAATGATTATTTATTCTTCACCAGTCCTTATCCAGCAACATAATCATTAAATAACAATTAGTGATCAATGATAGTTCAATAAACAACATAATGGTTCTTTAGTTGGTTAGTTTACTAATATAGAATTCAATGGTTGTGTAGACATCTGACAATATAAGTACTTTAAGCTTATCCAGTCAGATTAGAGAAGCAGAAGTGTAAGTATTTAGTCTGGTTCTGTAAAGGATTTGATACACAATATTCTGAATAATGTTTGCAACATAACGTCTGAGCTTCCACCCACACAGGCATTCATTTGGATCCTTCATTCATAAACCAATCCAGTTATCATAAATGTGAAGTGGGGCCAAAGCTATTGAGTAAAACCCATTCTCTTATGAAAAAAACCTGCTTTGTCAGCGGCAGTACACTGCCTCCTTGCATCAGTATATTATGTGTCAATATCAATATTCAACGCTGGGTTATGGGACCGCAGAAAGCAGCTTTATGTGGATTGATCTCACTGGACCCACTGCCCATAGACCTGTCCATCAACCAGCCACAGAGCAGAAACACCTCCTCCTTCAGGGCTCAGCTGTCAGTGTGGCCACGGCTCGAGAAGAACATTGCCGCTGTGCTGGAGAGATCCCTCAAGACCCACTGCAAGTTCTTAACTAATATTTAAGCGCCGCAAGGCAAAGCGGAGGGACGGGCTTTGAACCCTTTTGGGTCTCAGCGCTCTTTAAAAAGTCATAGCGGTGCCGTTAGCACGAGGCTTTGACGAGTCAAGCCAGCAGAGACAGCATAGAGGGGATTGTGTGGATAATTTATTTAATTGCCATTTCTTTTTCATAAAAAAAAGCTTTGAGAAGAAAAATGAAGGAAACGGGGTGTAAAAAAGTAACAGAAGAAAAGTGTTTAAAGCTTGTGAGGTGTACATAATGTATCACTACAAGATCTCCACACTCCAAAAGTGCTCTTTGGAGCGATGCCATAGAAGAATCATGTTTAGCTCCCTGAAGAACTATTCAGTTGAGTGGCTTCAATTGAATTTTTTTCACCCAGAAATCCACTTAGCCCAGATGAAGTTGATCAGCCAAGACATGTTTTGCAGTCCAAATTTTGCTTCTTTAGTTAAGAACGGGAGATGTTAGGCTAAAGTTGCTAACAAAACATTGGAATTCAGTAGTCACCTAAACAGCCCAGTCATTTCCATCAAAGTGCAAAAGCAAAATGTGATCTAAAAACACTTCAGACAGCAGCAGGGCTGGCAGAAGACTGACTGGGGATGAGATTCCTCCACATTCATGCAGCTGTAACATTCACACAGCTGTGACTTAATGGTTGGAAGAGTTCAGAATGATAGGAGATGCCAGTAGTGACCTTGAACAACCTCCAACTGCTCCCTGGGTGCCATGAATAGTGACTGCTCTGGGCAAATGTAGTCACTGCCCTCTAGTGTGTGTGTAAGTGTGTTTCACTAAATTCAGGCCAAATTTATCTGTGTGTACATCACATTGGTCAATGAGTGTGCAATTTCTTTTTCACCATGTCCTGCTTTTTGTCTTTTAGTGGAAAGAGTTGTCTGTGTTTCAAGTCAGATTTTTCTCTTTTCCATCTACTTTTTTCCCCCAACAGTGGTGGTTTGATGAGACAGGAGCATTGTTAAATGGACCGATACACAATAGACCTACACTCACCTCGCTCAATCACATCAGAAGATAAATGGCTCTTCTGTATGCTCGTTGCAGATCCTAAGAGCTGCTCCTTACAACGCTATCCACTCCACATCAGCCGATTCGTTGCCTTATTACTCTGTGATAAGCATCAAGGCCCAGGCAATCCCCTTTGATTTATTCACATGTGGAGCTTAGATGCTTAGAACGAAGCTGCTGCGAGGACACACTGCTCTTCTCCAAAGAGAACACCTTATCTTCAGCATTACGGAAATGCAGGGAATTGTAATCTCTTTCATTCTCTTGGAACAGCTTATAATGGATTCTTATGCTCTCCAGATACAGTTCCCAAATATTACGTTTTGTAGAGTCTCTCCTTGGCATGACTGTAAGAAAAGGCCCATCTGTCTGACGGTAAGCATTGTCTAATGCATTATTTATAAATCTCAGCTGATGTTGGTATTCAGAGAACATCAAGTCACCCTTACTCCAGATCACATTTTTTTACCATGGGTGGAACAGCTGAGATAATGTCCTGTACTTTTCTGTTATACGTAGGTACTGTCTATCTGAAGAACCCACCCTGAGGAAGCCATACATCAGAAGCTTCAATTATCTTCATTGACTCTATCAACAATGAAACTAGTGCCAATAAATTAATCAGATATCCACCAATCAACATCAAATACCATTTCAGTGTGCTGTAAGGGTATCTAAGAGAGTAGTCAGTACTGGTGGCTATTGCTAATAGGTCCTGTATTATGCATGATATTGCTGCTGTAATTACATCACCAAAGGGAGAAGTATAGTGTCTGCACAGTTGTCCGCCATTGGGTGGTCTGGTCACATACTGACATTGGCTTGGCCCGTGGTTAATCATCATATGTTCTCATTGTGAAGCTCCAACTGGCATTCACTCATCAGTCCCTTTATTTTTTTTAGCTCACTTGCCCTCCTGCCTAAGCCAAACACTGTGTGTTTGTGATAACCTCATTTCCCTGAAGTGGCAGTGAACGCATCGCCATTTGTCACTCGGGCAAGAGGAGGTGACAAGGCAGATTTCATGGCCAAGATGAAGCATTTGAAGTTGCTGGAATCCTTTTTCTTTTTGGGAGGGGTTTGAGTATGTCTCTTGGCAGCATCTATTTTAGACCTCCAACTGGAACAGCAGTGAGTGGGTCAAGGACTGGAATGCCTGGCCAGACGAATCACACCCCTGCATCACCTCTCGAATATGGCAGTGTGGCTTCACATCACTTAAAAGATTCCCATCCTTTGGATCTATTTGTTTGCATGTGCAATTGTTCTCAGCTGGTATTGTCACCCACCAGTCCGTCCACTTGGGCCATGACGGCTTATTGTGTGCTGCTGTGGGAATCGCAGCCTTGAAAAGCAATCAGTAGCCACAGTCGGATATTTACTTTGAGGCTAGCTCATTTTCTGCATGGCTTTCATGTGAAACCCCATCCACTTCAATGTCAGATAAAGAAGAGACTTTTAAGTTGTTTTCCTGGTGTAAAAATAAGCGCCGAGCCTTGTTTGGATTGCGACTGCGAGGCTAAACGGTTTCCCTGTAGTCGCGTTTTCCTTAACAAGAATTTCACCTTAATATGGCTCTTTGTTCAACTTTTTCTCCCACAGATACCATTTCTCAGAGGTTTTCTAGTTCAGATATCCGTATATTATGCCTGCTGCCAGAGAGGTGCTTCACTGAACTCGAAAATCAATGGAGAAGAAAATATCTCCAGGAGGTAGACGTGTATTTCTCCTCAGTCATGCTAAATGGGTCATCTACCGAGTCAAGTGATTCAATTTGTGAATGCCCAAAAGGTATAGCAGAGAATATCCAGAGTGAGTAGTCATGAGACAAGGTCCATTTGACGAGCTTCTCAGTTTGTTATGAATGGTACCGATGTCCACCATTACATAGCATGGACAGTTTTAGGACTAATTAGGACAGTTAGAGACATTGTGTCGACATACTTCTCTAAGACTTCAGCCTTGAGCTAGCCTGACTAACTCTGGCCTTCGTTCTTGTAGACTAGCTAGAGCTGCCACTTCTGTAGGTCTTACATGATGCAATCCTTGTGAGTAATCAGAATGAATCGTGCAATTCTAGGCTCACCTCATGGGAAGGTTATTCTGTTGTCTTCTTATTTGTCAGCTCTGAACAACTTTATCTTTTTTGATTGCCTTTTGGCCAACACAACACAACTACTGCATCGTGAAATAGTAGAATATTGTGCAAAGGTTTTTGTGTTCACTTAAGCATTTGTGTCCATGATTGAATTTAAAAAGGTAAACCTTTTTATAATTTATTTAAAATGTATTTAAATGACATGTAAAGTCACATTACAAGCCTTACGGCTTATAGCTCATGAAAATATTGAATCCACAATCTCAAAGTATTAGAATATTTCATTTTGACTAAATTACTATTCAAATAGTAGCAACATTAAAACAGAAAAGACTTGAAATATGTCACTAATGAATATAAAATAAATATTATGATCACATATTTAAAAGTGTTTACCCATTCCATCCCTCACCTATGGTCATGAGCTTTGGGTAATGACTGAAAGAATGAGGCCGCCAATACAAGCGACTGAAATGAGCTTTCTTCGTAAGGTGTCTGGGCTCTCCATTAGCGATAGAGTGAACAGTTCGAACATCCGGGAAGGGCTCGGAAGTAGAGCCACCGCTCCTCCACGTTGAGAGGAGCCAGTTGAGGTGGTTTGGGCACTTGGTACGTATGCCTCCTGGGCGCCTCCCGTTTGAAGTGTTCCGGGCATGTCCAGTTGGGAGGAGACCTCGGGGAAGACCTAGGACATGCTGGAGAGATTATATCTCTCAGCTGACCTGGGAACGCCTTGGAATCTTCTCATATGAGCTGAAAAAGGTGGCTGGGGAGAGGGATGCCTGGGCTTCTTTACTTGGGTTGTTACCCTCACAACCCGGACACGGATAAGCGGAAGATGATGGATGGATGGATGGATGGATATTTAACAGTGAGAATAACCACTCTTGCCTCAGAGTGCTTGCTCAGTAGTGATCTCTGACACTTTCCTCATTGCTCATTATAGAGGTTAACTGCTCCACTGTGGCACGCTCTGTGCCACTCACTGGAGTCGTTGTTTTTCTCTGGCATTAGTGGCCCATGGGGCACCACTGTTATGCTTTTGGGAGGCACTTGATGTACAAGAAGTTCATTGTAAGTACACCTTCACTATGGCGGCTCTAGAACATCCCAAGAAGTTGACAGTTTCCAAGATGCTGCCACCCTTCACCTGGTACCTTATTATCATGCCCATTTGGACATCACTCAAATCAAATCCTTTGTCCATGATGATTGTTTTACACTCTGCTACAACTGACTGGTGTGCTCACTTATTTATACACGCAGTAAACCCTATCACATGGCATCTGTGATGTCCCAGGCTGACTTCCTTCCAAACCAGTGAAGGTCATATTATTTTTTTTTTTTATTAAATTATGAACAGAAATGAA
>BRDA01017552.1:0-14373 GCA_036984385.1 Crenuchus spilurus | reverse complement strand
TCACATGGCATCTGTGATGTCCCAGGCTGACTTCCTTCCAAACCAGTGAAGGTCATATTATTTTTTTTTTTTATTAAATTATGAACAGAAATGAACTTTTTCAAAATGTTCTAATTTTAAAGACTTTTCTGCAAGTTGGGTGCTA
This sequence comes from Crenuchus spilurus, assembly GCA_036984385.1. Classification (NCBI taxonomy): domain Eukaryota; kingdom Metazoa; phylum Chordata; class Actinopteri; order Characiformes; family Crenuchidae; genus Crenuchus; species Crenuchus spilurus. Next base: position 14,228 of record BRDA01017552.1, on the reverse strand, counting down.
GCATGTCTTGGTAGTTATTGCAAAATTTTTTTAGCATATTAAGAAGATCACAAAGAACTCTTCATATATTCACAACAAATGTTGTGAAAAATAATGTACAGGATGGTGTTTTAAAAAAAGACCTTGGCCTAAAAAAAACACAGTCTCGCACGAAAACGTCGCAAGGGTGACTTTCTCAAGTACTGCGCCGGAACGTCTACCCAGTGACGTTTTCTGCTCATTCAGAAACCCCTGGATTAAGCGGATGTGATAATGGATGGATGGATTTTTCATTAACAGGGCGTTACTTAAGATGCAGGGATAAACGGGGATCACCGCAGACACCTGCACTGTTTTTATGAGCGATAAGCTAACTAGCTAGTGCTAGTTTAGCAATAAGCTAACTCGCTAACACTAGCCTAGATAAGCTAAGCAAGTTAAGACTCTTCACATAAGTGGGTTAAATGATTTTATAGCGCCGGAACGTAACCAAGGTAGGCATTTATACGGGAGCAGATGGAATTGGCAAATGTTGGTGTGATAACTGTCGATGCACCACCAAGCACCAACTAGTTAGGTAGCAATATGGCGGACGTTCGGCTGCACTCAGGTGATGACGCAAAATCCGGGGGTTTCCGAACGAGCAGAAAACGTCTCTGGGTAGACGTTCGGGTGCGGTACTTGAGAAAGTCACCCCTGCGATGTTTTCGTGTGAGACTGTGTTGAAAAACACTTTTATTTATTAAACATAAATGCTCAGTACCTTAAGTGGACATGGGGGCAGATGTGGCAGCCAAGGACTCTTGATTCCCTGGCAGGACATGACTAAAATGTCCTTGAGCAAGGCACCAAACTCCCAACTGCTCCCCGGGCACTGTGGACAGGGGCTGCCCATCGCTTCGAGCAAGTGTTCTCTCTGCCTTCTAGCTGCACAGCTTGAGCTGAAGTTTGTGTTGTACTGTTGTCCCAATGACCAGTACTTCAGCTTCCCACTGCTCACAGTTACAGCCATGCTTCTTCTGCTGGTCCTGTCTCCCATGCAGTCCTTTAGCTGGCATGCCAAGCGATTAATTTTCCTTGGCTCCGTACCCCAGCCCCACATCACGTCTCAGCAAATACGGCCTGGAATTTTAACAAGTGGTTGAGTCACTGTCTCATCTCTACTGGCACTTTGATGTATGTCTCTTTCCGGTGAAATATGGAGAGCTTGCACCTGCTGCTTTGTTTAGCCTGAAGTGTGCTAGGTTGCATTTCTCTCCTCCTATGTGGATGGATGGGTTTGGCAGCTTGGGCCACTTGTCAACTCTGCATAAGCTCACACTGCCTGGCTTTGACCTTACATGCAAAAGTCGAGAAGCCATGGATGAGTAACGGAGGGGTTTCATGTACGGCAATGGACCTGAAGCTCATATGTACCGAAGAAAATCAAGCATGCATGTCGGAGACTCTCCCTTCTAATGAGATGAGACATCGCAAGCTCCTAACGTGGGTGGCAGCCCATGCCCAAGGAGAATTGATTTGTTTATTTGCAGATATTAAGAGAAAAGCCCTATTAATATGGCTTCTTAATGGAATTTGCTAACTGATGCCATGAGAGCAAAGTTGTACTGGATTATAACTCTATTCTGATTCATATGTGTAATGGCCTGCATTAGAAATGCTCCGTGTCTGTTTTGGATGGCGAGCAGAACAGCGAGCGTGCTCATGAAGGCTGTGCCATCCAGATACCATGTTGACTCATGCCAAGTCAAGTGTCTGATGAATTAGTTTCACTGCACTTAAGCCCAGGTTTTAGTGAGGGCTCATCAGGAAATAAGCCAGAGTAAACATCTGGATGGGCACCAGTGTCCCTGAGGACAGAGGGAGTGAAAAGAAACAAATATATGTAGTCTGTTCTCAATACTTTGTGATGTTACAGTAATGAAAACCAAGACAAATTTGAAAAACATCATTTTACAGAGCATGTGGTATTTGTCCCTTTTGCCCTTCATGGATCAATGCACATAAAATCTCTGCACAGCTTTGGTGGGTCAATATAACTTTCAACACCAGGCTAGTGTCTTCAGCACATTCAGTAAATGGATGCTCAGGCAGTTGTAGGCTGTAACAATCACATTGTGGCAGTGTGATATCGCAATATGACTGTGATGCTGTGCATTCTGGAGAATGGAAAATAGACATCTAATGCAATTACTGTTTGAACACCAGTTGAGCACCTGATAGCTGGGGCATTGTATGACTATAGTCATATATAACATGATTATAGTCAACTGCGTCCTCATCCTTAATTTTAATTTGATTCAAAGTATTGTCAGCATCCTGAATTGTGAGTCAGCAGCTGGGTTATCATTACACCTATAAACAATACCCATGTGTCTGTAAATATACCAAATCTGTTGCATTGGCATCACCTTTCAAAATCAAGAGATATTGAGAACTATATGTTATTACATAATTATGTATTCAGGTACATATTCTGTTACCCACAAAATGATATACATTCAATTTCTATTCAAGGAAATCAGCTTTAATTCTCTCAGTTTGTCAAGAATTGGTGAAAGCATGACATAAAAGACTGTGTGTATATCTTTCCATCAGTTTAAACTATCAAAATATCTCATCTTCTGCATATAAACATAGATATGCTGTTAATTCAATACTCAATGCTTGCTTCAATGATTTATATATAATTCTACCACTCTTACATCATAACTGCAGCTTCTCATGGTTAGTATGACTGAAACCAAGTGAGTTCTTATCTGGTCCTTGCTTGACTGCCAGCAACACAGGGGCCTCCCTGCTTGCCATTACAACCCTTATGGGCCCCCATGTCACATGTCGTACCCCCATTCCTTCTTCAACAGCTCATGGAATGGTTTTCCTTTAAATAGAGTCATGGACTTGACCTCTTGTAATCACCCTGGTCCCCCGTTCCCTCACCTTCAGCACCTATCCAAAGCATTTCCACCTCAACATTTGAAGCTATATTGACTTAAGGGTGTGTATGATGTCATGTTGTGCAGAATACACTTATTCCCTTATTATTACCTCTTCCTCACTCTGTCCCTTTCTCTGTATTATGTATGGTAAAGGAATGTTCATTGCTGTCTGCTTGTGGGAATTCTCATACATAAAAACATTTACATATGCACCATGAAACAAAGTATGTCAAACTGCTGTGGGGTCTGTATATTTTCCTTTCATGTTTTGCTAATTTGTTTGTGAATTTTATAATACTGTATATGCTGTACATTATAGTAATATAGTCTAATTAGTATTTTATAAATGTGAAGTTATACCTCTGTACTTCTTATGTAAATGCTTTTCCAGGGGTCTTAAGGTAAAGTGGGGTATAATTATGTATAGCAAGTATGTTTTTATAGCTATCTTCCCTCTGGGAGCATCTTAACAGAAAGTATAAGGTGTGTAGTAGAAATTGCATAGAGATTTGTTGGCCATTTGTAAAAACAATAGCATCGTGTTATTGCTCATATCACTATTTATTTTATATTTATTTGCATTTTATGTATGACGTATTGTATGATATGCAGTAAGCGTAAGGTGGATACCTTAAGCGTCATTAATTAATTTCACATGGTTATGATGTCACAAATTAGCCATAACTGTAATACACATATATATGCAGTCATATCTAAGACAGGGCAATGCTATCATATATTGGTAATGACTGATGAGTAAGATGATGATCTCATTTTGAGAAAGAGAACTGACAGAGAACCAGAGGAGGCTTATTAAATAATGCTAAATAACATGCATGTGTAATTTTTGTATTTCATTGTATTGCTAAAACACAAACATGTATTAATACAGGATATGCATATATATATATATATATATATTTATGAAAATATCTTTTATAGACAGTGATGCCAGGAGTCCAGAGAGATTTTGCTATAATATTGAAATGTGCTTATGTTTTTAGCCTGTACAGTTCATGCTCATGGCACGTGCATGTCTTGCTATCTGAAGTTTCTCCAGTAGAGGGTGCTAAAACAAATTACTATGCTGTGCAAAGAAGAAACGTGCACCAGAGAAGGAGCTCATAAATACACACATTTACAGTAACACCATTATAAATGAGAAATGAAATGGTTCTCGATGTATTTAGGTATTGATGTTCATTGCATATCTTCATTTAATCAGTTAATATTAAACAGCTACACATTAAACAGCTAGACTAGACATGCTAAAGAAAGTAGAGCTTGGATTCTCCACCACATTTTCCACCCAGTTTCCACCCATTCCTCTTTCTTGCTGTGATGGTCTTCTAACACTGTGCTGCGGTGTCGGCTGTTGTAAGATGTTGGTGTTGGAGCAGAATGGCTATGAGTGGAAGCCCTGCTGAACTGGTGAGCCTGCAACATGACTAAAGCAGCACGAGCAGCGACTGCCTACAGCTGTGTTACATAAAGGTCATGGAGTAGCAGCACTCTAGCAAGCCTCCCTCTGAGAGCAAAGCGCCTTTCTCTGTCTATCTATCTATCACTCTGTCTTCTTCTTGCTTTCTTTCTCTGTCTCTGGCTCTGTCCACACATATCCATGTTCTCCTTCACTCTTCATTCACAGCAACAGCATTTTTGGTATCCACACAAGAATGTAAACATGACTCTAAAAACGTCCAGGAGACATTGATGATATTTAGTGAACTTGGATGTTGAAGAACACATTGAATAAGATCACTGCATGAAATATCAATCAGGAAGCTGCGGAGATGATGTGGAAGTCTAAAATTAAGAAAACGAAAGCATGAACAAGCTCAGTTCAGATATTAGGCATGGCACATACACAGTAAATCTGCCAGTGTTAAATCAACACTATTAGAGTTAAATTAACACTGGGAGTGTCACATTTTGACACCCTCAGTGTTAATTGAACTCTAACAGTGTTGATCTAACACTGGCAGATTTTCTGTGGACACAAGCTCTGAGGCATTGTTTACTATACAGCAGCAATGACCATGTACCAATTCACACCATCCATCCATCTATTATCTTGCGCTTAATCCTAGACAGGGTTGCAACGAGTCCCTTACCCCTTCACCTTTGATACCGTGATGTCAAAACAATTCTTTTTACCCATTCACAAGAAAACACGGATAGCTGAGCTTGAGAAAATGTCAATTTTTGAGCGATTTTTGAGACCTAAAATACATTTTGCACATTCTCAAAAACATCCTTCCAGTATTTCCAGCCATGTTTGCTGCCCACTGTACAGATCTGACTATACGGTTGGTGATAAAGGCCTATGTCGTTGGTTGTACATGCCTCTTAGAGCTAATGAAATGTTGCATCAAGCATTCAGAGACAACAGGGTGTTCTTTATCCTTGGGGCGGACATAAGTGTCGAGTCACACTCACATGCACTTGTATTCTCTCTCTCTAGCACTCTCACTCACAGACACACACTCACACACGGAGACAGAGGATTGTGTGCTTTAATTGTTCCAGATTGGATGCGGTCAGTGGCATGTAAAGCAGCAAGGCACAGAGGGGCAGTGAAGCGCATGCCTGACTGCCCCGATTCTTTTCTGCTCGGTTAGCCCGCCTTAATTGGCAGTTGCAGGACTTACCCTGGCACGGTGGTCCTAGTTTCTCTTCGGGAAGATAACTCTGAGTAAGTGTGGGGACTGTGGGTTTGTTGAAGAAGACTGCACAAATGACCCCAGAAAATGTCAATATTACCGGAAAACAAGAGAAACCCTCTCGGTCACCATAAGACTTGCTTTTATTATGCAAAATTCAGGTTATACCTGAAACTAAACTATTTAAAATGTTATATTTTAAACGAATATTATAAACAACCCAAATAGTAAAAAAAAAAAATAAGGTCTGAGTGGGTTTTTTGATGAATTTTTGATGATCTATACGACGGGACTATTTGGGTGACTATTGAGTTGTATAGTGTTTGATAGCAGAATTAGCCTCGTAGCTACAGTTGTGAACTATGGAAGCAGAATTGGACTACAAACATGTCTTGGCTGATTGATACATCTGATATGAGTGGAAAACTGATATGGTGATCTTTATGACTGGACTTTTTGGGTGACTATTGATATCTAGTGTTTGATAGCAGGAATAGCCTCATAGCTCCAAAATTTGCACTGACATAAGTGGAAAATGATGTAAATAAGATTTCAAACCATTTCTTTACAGTTATGGTTAGGCTTACATAGAGGCTTAGCAGCATTTAGCAGCATAATACATAGAAATATAGAAAAATGGCATTTGTAGAGCACTTTATGACTAAGATGCATTTGTTTAACCTAAGAGATTTCGAGGCTTTGTGTCTACATAGTTATAATAATGTATAGCATGCATACTGAAAAGATGAATGCAAGCTTGTTCACGTGTGTATGTGTGGGGGGTGGGCCCATCTTGACATTTAAAGATACAAATACATACAGTAGCTGCACATCTGTGTCATTTATTTAAGTGTGCGTGCAAGCATATAAGTATATGCACTCAGCCGTACATATCTCAGTGTGTGGACAGAACGAAGCAGACCATGCCATGGCCACAGTTGTGGTGAAGAGGCAGCGTGGCATGTGCACCTCTCTTTGCTGTTAAAAATAGATCGCCGTCTGATCCTTGCAACACCAAACTGTTTCCATGGTAGCCAGCTGAAGATTAATATGACTCTAGGCTCACGCTACTACATTTTTTTTCCTTCTCCCAGCATCTGGTGACTAGGCTGAAAGAGGGTCCGTTCTATCTGCAGCGAGACGGGGGGATGCAAGGACTTGATAGATGTTTGCCCAGCGTGCACATACGCTAAACGATGGCTTAAAATGAGATCTATGGTCATCAACCCTCAGGCCTCGCGGTCAATACTGATGAATATGCAACACTGAGTTATTGAGCTGCCTCCAGGGGGAGTCTAGATGGGTGGTCCAATCTTGACTATAAACATTGGTAATAGTTTATATCCTAGAAAATGCTAGTGCCTGTGCTTATATTGAATGCTCATATTAGCAACATCAGACTTGGATGGTTTGTACTGGTTTTGTGCTGACACAGCAGTGGGTGGTGGGTGCAACAACATTGTTATTGCTATAAAATGTATGTATTACATTTTTAGTAACTATATAAACTGAAGAGAAGCAAGCTCATATGTACTTTTTGACAAAGCTCTATTTTGGCCCAGTGGTTTCCGTGATGCAGCGTTTGCTGTAGATGATACACTGTAAAAAGTTACTGACAAATTACAACAGAAGAGCAAGGCTTTATTTCAAGTATTACTGTATATTGATGACATATGCAACCCATAAAATATTTTACAGTACAGTACTGAATTTCTCAAGGTCATCATCAGCCCCGCCCCTGTTGTCAAAGGTCTTCAGGTCTACTCTTTCATGGCCTATTATTAAGATAAGCTGCCTCAGTAAAATAAATTGTTGTTTTGCTGTGAGTGGAATTTTGGATTGATTAACATTTGTACAAGTAATTAAGGATAATACACCAATATTGTGGTACTGTGGTGTTCCCATGAGCAGGTCAGTAGTTCATGCAAATTAGCCATGCAAAGGCTCATGGGAGTACACAGATCCTCAATTTCAGCACTGTTTATTGTTTATCGTGTTGTTATTTGTTGTTTAAGTGTAAGTAGACTTTAGTTGGAGTTATTTGGGGAAGTTTAAAAGGTGTTTTGTTGAGTTTCCATAGACATGAAGATGGCATAGTTGTGTACATTGGCATTATTCAAGATTTGAACAGTAGGTGCACTGTAAAATAACTTAAATGTTGGGGTCTCTGCTGTCAGTAATTTACTGTTAATTTACAGTGAAGTTTTTACAGTCTACAAAACATCACAATACAGGGATTTTGATTCAATGTATTGCAACATGCAGCAATACTGTAAACAAAGTGATATATTGCTCCAAAGTTTGGGGCCTCCCAGAATTTCCAGTGCGAGAGGTAGGATAATGTGACTGCACAGTAAATCTGCCAGTGTTAAATCAACACTATTAGAGTTAAATGAACACTGAGAGTGTTACATTTTGACACCCTCAGTGTTAATTTTACTCTAATAGTGTTGATTTAACACTGGCAGATTTACTGTGTGCTTTTTAGTTCAACAAGTTGTTGATACTGATCTTATTGACTTTCATACAGATATTTACTCTCCACTGGAGGTACAGTGCATATTCCATGCAAACCATGGGATGTCTGAATATGGTACATACACTAGAATAGAATATCCCATAAACACCCTCAATAAACAGTTTATACACTAGAATAGGAATCTCAAGTATGCATTTTTCAATTAAAGAAGGTTTGTGAAAAGAAAAAGGTTATATTGTTCAGCATGAAATGTTATAGCACTCATGATTACTCAAAGGACATATCCATTACATCCCATATGTGCTAAACTTCTCATGGAGACTAAAGCATATAATCTCACGGTCCACTAAGGCAGTAGTTAGTTGCTTAGTCTTATAATAATCTTACAACCTTCTCAAATAAGACATATTTGATATTTTGACTAGATTTAAGACGGTTTCTTTGATTTTTCAGCTTATATTTCTTTCATATCACCCACTCTTTTGCTAATACAACCATTAAGAAGCTCATTGATGCTGATGTATCATGAAAAAAAAGACTCATGTTTCATTTCATCATTCAGTCGCTGCAATCACAAACACAGAGCCAAGTCTGGCTTATTCTGAAGCTAATGACGTTCCGTCTCTCCTTGGCTATTTCTGGCTGTTTGAGAACCAAGCCGAGCATTTGGATCCCCCCTCTACGCTAAGCGCTGTAGATTTGCTCGTCACCTCCATATTGAGCTCCAGTCATCTCCAGCACATCCCTATTTCTGGCTCCGCGCCTGGGGGAATTAGTTCCAACCGTGCCTGCTTAAGGATCCAGACACACACATGCACACACTAGATTTTGTCACTCCTTCACCGCATCCCTCAGGTCGGGGACGTTTCTTCTCCTTCCTTTTTTCTTTCTTCATCTCCCTTCTTCTTCTCCCTTAGATCCCTGTGACAAATGTTCTTTACCACGCAACAATAATCTCCATTGTTGCTGTAATGGGCTCTTGTTGTGCATAATTGATAGCGGGCGTGCATCGGTGTGCCAGGCGGGGCAGGCGGTAATTAAAACACTTGGGCTCGCTCGACTCCACAGCCTGTGTTGGAATGGCCATGGCCGCCTGGAGAAGAGCCACACAGGGATTAACACGAGGCTGGAACCCAGCGACAGGGGTCACGCCTCTGTAACTACTTCTGGGAAATGGCCGGGAGATAGGACAGTGACACTAAGTGAAGGGAAAGTGCAGGCATGTGTTTGAGAAGTCAACGTTAGTGATGTTAGTGATGACAGAACATGCTGAATCACTCCCAGTGAGGCTGCAACATACAGGCCATTCAGTGTATTTTACACAAATAAAGATGGAATAGGGCCACCAGACATTCATTTGGGATCCCCAAAAATGTCCTAATTTTTATTTGTGAATTAAGAAAGACCTGTCAGTAGAGCAGATGGACAGATATCTCATCTTGTGCTTGTTTTGGCCAACAGAGGGGGCTGACTGCTGCTTTTTACAAACCACCTCTACCACATGCTCGCCTAGTTTTTGAGAATACTGCTACATGAGGTAACCCAGTGATTGCAAAGCAGGGGTGGGATTATAGAGCTTGAATTGCACTACCAGGTGATGCGTAGGCTTATTTGTATATGTGGAATTGGAACTATTCCCCCTTTTTTATTGTAAGTGTTCTACTAACACTTTGTCTTACATGTGGTGATTTAAATGTATAAAAGAAAGGACGTTCTAAGCATAAATGTATGTTAATATACCAAACATTTATTTAAATAATTTATACAATGTATTTTTTAGGAGTTCACCAGTCAAGCTTTTCTCATTCAATACAAGTTCCATCATCCATTTCCAGTCGTTTTGCACGAGCAACATAATATACAGTTAGTCACTTCTTTTAGTGCTTTGGTAGGTAATGTTTATTTTTCTCATTGATTAAACAACAGACAGTGAAAGCATTGCAAATGATTGTGTGCATGCAAGTGCATTAATATTTATACTGGCACAGAATAATTCTAATTGCAAATGGGTGTAAAACTGTCACATTGTACAGGCCGGCTCAGAATTAATTTGAGATGGCAAACTGATTCTAGGTTGAACATAACATAACACTACACTCAGCAAAATGCTCTGTACAGTACTGAATGATTCTTTAATATAAAAATAATGTAGATAATCTTTTAAAAGGGAAACATATGTATGAGGCATTTCTTTCATAGAGAACTATTTAACCAGGCAAAGAAAGCATCCAATACATAATAACAATTAGGATTAATAACAATTAATAAACAACAGTGAATGCTGTACCGTCCAAAACTCTCGAGTGAGTGAAACACTAGCTTTGTTTTCCAACTCCTCCACTGTAAATTCACTCTGGCAATAGCGGCACACTTTTATTTTATCACGAGGGCCATCTGGAAGTGATTTGTAATGAAACTTGCCATTGAAAAGAACAGTGACCGTATTCTCCATTTTTCATCTCAAGCAAGTAAACACAAAGCATTTTGGATCTATGGGCATCACATACATACATACATACACATTACACTTATATAGCGCCTTTCTAGACACCCAAGGACGCTTTACAATTGACACACTTCATATACACACACTCCGGTGAGAAGCGGCAGCCAGTCGCGCACAGCGTACTCTCAACCGGAAGCGACCGTCCACCTGGAGGACTGCATCGAGCACTAGGGGGATCACCCAGGACAGAGTGCCAACTATATCTGGGCAAACATACATACACACATTCATACACAGACATACACTCCAGGGTAATTTTAGAGTATCCAATCCACCTGACCTCCATGTTTTTGGAGAGCCTACTGTTCTTTAAAGTTGATTAAATTGAACTTTTATTATTGTATCTAATGATAACATTTACAATTATATTAACTCACATTATCATCAGCATCCACTGACATTTATGCATTTGGTAGATGCTTTAAAAAGCAATTTACTCTTGCAGTCATGTAATAGAGGTGGGTGTATGCTAAGAGGCTAAACATTATGGTGGTTAGGTTAGTCGTAGCTGTACATAAGGTTTTAGTCTATTCAGATCTGTTATATCTCTGGGCCTTGCTCTGTTTCCTCATGTCCATGTACTGCCATGTGGTCTCCGCCTTGTGACCCGCCCTAGTCACACCTGTTTCACAGCCCTGGCCTTTTGCCATTACTCTGATTGTTTCTTGTATATGTTCCACACACTTTCCCAGTGTTCACTGATCTGGATCCTTGATTCCCAATATCTATGGTTGTGTTCTGCAGTTTAGTTTTATCAGTTTTCTTCCGGGTTAGTTTGTTAGTCTGCATTAGGGCTGCCACAAACGATCATTTTTATAGTCAACTAATCACCGATTATTTTTACGATTAGTCGACTAATCGGATAATGCGTTAATTGGATATAAAACATACAGCTTATCGCACTAGAATGCAGCTGCTATTATATAACCGTCATTAGATTTCAGCTATATGCTAACTAAAAATAAAAACAATTAAGATCATAGTTCATTAAACGTTTAATGAAATATGCAGCTTGTTGCAACAAACAACAGTTTAGCATAAAGTGTAAACGTAGCACTAAAACGTAACGTTAGAAAACATTAGCATTGCTAGTCAAACACATGACTGTTATAACGTTACATAAAACACATGAATGTGTTCTAAGGCTGATGAATCAAATCATCATCGCTAATGTTAACTTTTACAGCTATAAATATGAGTAAGCAGCAAGTTAACTGTCTGTTTACGCTAATTTTAGCAGCTAACTAGCAATTTAGCTTACCGAGATGACGGTCCCTCTTCATCATTGTCACAATCAGCCACAACCGGCTTCCTTTTCAGGTGCTCGTGCATCGCAGTTGTGCTGCCGTGGAAGGCACGTTCTGACTTGCAAATGCTGCATTGCACACGTTTCTCTTTCATTTTCTTAAAATGATCCCACTCTTTTGAGCTCCGTTGCTGGCTAGCCATGATGAGCCTGTTTGTATAACGTCCTGTGACGTCATCCACGGCCAAACTCCAGTTACCACTACTGCGCATGTGCGTCAAGGACAGAAAGGAAGACGCAGCAGTAAAAGGTGAGAAAAACGCAGCAGTTTGGAGAGAAAAAGAAAGTAAAAAAAATAATAATAAAAAAAAAAACGACACATCGACTATTAAATTAGTCGTCGACTATTTTAATAGTCGACATAATCGTGACTAGTCGACTAATCATGGCAGCCCTAGTCTACATCCTATTACACTGACACTGTGACAAGTGTGATTTGTCTTAAATACTTGACATTGACTTACTTTCTCTGTGTAGATTTCAAAGCATATGCGTCTCACTACTGCATTTGTCTGGTTTGGGGTTTAGTATAGCAGCAGTAGAATGCATTAAAAAGAAAGCAGAAAAAAACAAAAAAATTACATTTTTTGTAGTTTCTTCTAAACGCGATCACATTGAAAAGCAAATGAGAGCTTAACTGGTCCCCTGCTGTTCAGAGAGTTCTCCTGAGAAACAGGAGGATCTCATTAAAGTCTCACAATGCTCATGTTTACTAAAGACAGTAATCTCAATATGCACTCTGTCATTCTCATCCACGATGAAAAGCCTTCTCAGTTTTGATGCTGTGAATGATTATGTTTTGTCTCGTTTTTGTCTCATGTAAATATAAGAGAACCTACCATTAAGGAGCCATCAAAGAGCATTATTTGAGCAATGGATAAGGAATCAAACACCACGGTGGCTTATGGTGGCAGCACTATAATCTACAAAACGATACCTACCAGTATCAAACCCACAGTTTCTATTGGCCCATTCATTTAAAATATTCACAGTTTAAAGGGCATCTGAGTTGTGAGGTCTTGATATGCCAGCGATGACACGCAGACCTCTCTGTATCTGCAGTGTAGGGCATGCAGTGACAAAAGCCTTGTCTTTACGCACAGTAGATAAGAATAAGACAGCCCTCGAAGGCACTGAGCTGTTTTTTATGATATGATGGTTTATTCCAGGTTCAGAAACTCCTGCCCTGCCACTTTGTTCACACTTAGGGCTGTTTTGTTCCTCTCTTTTTGAAAGTGGCACATACCCTGGAGTCGGTCTCCTTGGAAACGGTGGGGCGGTATGTGGCATCTGAAGTCGACTTCCTGTCGCCCATCTGCCCTGGGAAGTGTGAGATCTCTCTCTCCCTCACTGTGTTTCTCACTCTATCTCTTGCTCTTTCTCTCTCTCTCTCTTTCTCTTTTGCAAGCATAAGAACATTAGGATGCAGGAGACCAATCAAATGGCTTATCTCTCTCTCTCTCCCTCCACACCATGCACTCATGTACACACACACACACACACACATATATAGATATAGATATAAATAGATAGATATAACAAAATATTAAGACCAATAGTGGGAATAACCACCTTTGGCTCGGAGTGTTCACCCAGTGGTGATCTTTGACACTTTCCTTGTTGCTCCTGTGTTTATTATAGGTACACTGTGGTTTGTCAATTGCTCTGTATCCTTGTTCCCCTCTGGCAACAATGGCTTATGGGGCACCACTGTTCTGCTGTTGGGAGGCACTTAATGTACAAGAAGCCCATTCTCAGTACATCTTCACTACAGCAGCTCTAGAACATCCCGTGAAGTTAGTGGTTTTCAAGAAGCTACCACCCATCGCCTGGTACCCTATTATCATGTCCTTTTCTACATCAGTAAAACATCCATTATCCTAGATGGTAGTTTTACATTCTGCTACAACTGACTACTGTAGTGTGTTCACATGCAGTAAACCCAGTCACATGGCTTTTCTTTGGGGATGCATATTTTTCCCATGGGGGAAAACCTGGTCAAATTAATCTTTTTTCAAATATGACTTATATGCATATTTGTAAGGAGTACTGATTAAGAAATCCTCACACAAAATTTCAGCTGATTATCTCTTATACATTCCGATTATTTCTTTGATTGAATGAGACCAGGTAGAAAACCCAAATTTTACTTTAGCTTAACTTTGCTGCTGCTCAGCTCTTGTGATCTCACTTGTGTCTCATCTTGAGTTTTAGTAGAGATCTCAGTAGTCTCACACTCTGCTCAGATGTATAGAAATAACCAGTGTTGGGAACGTTACTTTAAAAAAGTAATTAGTTATAATTACTCACTACTTGTTCAAAAAAGTAACTTAGTTAGTAACTGAATTACTCTATA
>BRDA01017546.1:0-29369 GCA_036984385.1 Crenuchus spilurus | reverse complement strand
TACTCAGATTAAACTTTTGATCTGTCATCTATGTTCTATTACAAATACAATATTGACATTTGCCATCTCCACATCATTGCATTCAGTTTTTATTCCCAATTTGTTTAGTGTCCCAACTTTTTTGGAATCCGGTTTGTAGCTGTTAAGCTGAACAATTTAACAGTGAGTGTTTATTTTAAACAACCACAGACACTTAAGTGCCCAGTTTGATTTAAATCAGCTGAGGAATGCAGAAATAATGTAAATTCAACAGCTTAATCTTTATTAAACATTGTCCATTTTAAATCTAGCAAGACCAACTTTGTGCAGTAGGGGGCAGTGCAGGTTTCAAATACTTATTCTGACACTATGAAGATGCAAATAAAAATGAGGAAATATTACAAAAAAGTTAATAATGTTTATTTACAGTGTAGTTCTAATAAGTGGTTCACATTTGATCAAAACTACCGTAAACAAATAAATATACCGGTATGCTTTATCTCTCAGTAGCTTCTTGTTTCCAATATACTCCAAACAATTTATCTAAAGTGCCTTTTATGTCTAGTTTATAAATTCAAATCTACAGTTCATAAATTCATAAATCATTATTGCATAAAAATAGAATATTTTGAAAAGAATAATCTTTGTTCATAGTTTAACTCAAAAAGTATATATTTTTTTTTTTACTGTTGATCAGTTTGGCTTATAACTCATGAAAATGAGAAATCCATAATCTAGAATATTTCATTTCAAGTCTGAGTAAATTACTATGTGTTGTTGAGATAAAAATGACCTGGTGGTCTTGTGATCGGAAGGTTGCTGATTCAATCCCCAGGCAGGTCATGACTGAAGAGCCCTTGAGTAAGGCACCTAACCCCCCAACTGCTCCCTGGGGCTGGGCGCTGTGCATAGGGCTGCCCACCACTTTGGGCACATGTTCTTGCAGCCTAGTGTGTTAACTAGTGTGTTTCACTGCACGGATGGGTTAAATGCAGAAGTCAAATTCAATTTTGTACAATCACACTGGCAAAAGTTGAATTTAATCTCATCTAATTTAACCCAATGTATGTATGCACTGCAACCTTATTGTAGTTATGTTCTACAACCTCTAATTTGCACTATTTCAATAAATTGTTAATCTACATTTTGTACACAAAAAGCATGGGACAGCTTTCCTTCCTGATAAATGTAGATATTTAGTAGCTTAGAAGTTTTAGTAAAGCTTTGCAGAATAATTGTAAACGAAACTGAAAATGAAAAGAAAGTAGCTAAAGTAGCATCCAGCAGTGAGCTGTTTTGGTAAAAAAGATTTTGCAAATGTAATAAGTAGTGAGCAGTAACTCTGATATGAATTAATAAGCTTTAGCAGAGCTAGCATGAGTAAACTCTGTCTCTGTGTAATTAGGCTAAGGTATCAGGCTAACGGCTAGTGGCTAGCAGCTGACTCTCATTTATCTCAAGCTCTCCTCTCACGCTTGAGTGTTTCCACTTTCCCGCCATTAAATAGAGAGGAGACATGACCACATCCACATCTGCCATTTAATCACCTCACAGGAACCGGACCATGACAGCTAGGGGAGTTAAGTGATCCATCACACCGTTCTCACATAATAGCAGCCAAGTGTAAAGATAATAAATATTTTAGGGGCTTTTTTACTTGTCAGGTGAAAATATCGAATTGGCTAGCCTGAATATGAAAGAACATTGGTTAAGGCTATGAAAAATATCTGTTAGCAAAGCTTGGATAATAATACTTCAAGCCACCATATATTGCTTCACATCAAATACACAGAATAAACTTAATTGTAAAGAATTACCAGGTAACAGTAGCTGATGTATACATTAAGTGATATGATATAAAAAACGAACAATCTTTTTAGTCATGCAACATTTATTTATTTACTTATTTAAAAGATATTTTTTATTTATTTATACTTACATCTCTAGTTCACAGCTCCTGCAGGTTGGAGAGGTGCTGGAGCTCCCATCCAGTTTACTGTGATCTTCATTACTTGTAGAGGGAGTTTCTAAACACAGTTCCAAATATAAATCAGTATAAACTCACTATGATTACACATTATTACTCAAAACCCTCAAATAGTGTTACGCATGAAAAACAGAATTCAGGATTCATTTTTACATTTTTCCATCCTCTTTTTATGCATTAGAGTTAAGTGGGTCGTTTTTATTATTATGCACTTAAGTTGTGTTGAATGCAAGTCTGACAGTGATTAACATCAGTCCTATTTTAACCACTGGCTAAGATGGCATTGCATCACACAAATCATCCCTGTAATTGAAAGGATTATTGTATGTGAAGGGTCAATTTGGGTGAGATTAAAAAAAACAAGGCTCATTAAGGCTGTTATGCATTAGAGCATTTCACAAAGGTTTGTGCACCCTTGGGTAAATAACATGAAAATCAGTGAACACATCTAAACAAACATAAATTACTTAAACTTAAAAATTGCTTATCTTAATTTAACTTTTTTATTTTTAACTTAACAACTGAATTTAACACACAAGAAAACAAACATACAATACTTTATATACTTTATCTTGAATTATCCAAAATGTAAATTTTAGTAAACTAAAATATGTAGAAGTTTGTTCTTGGTAGAAAATGGGTTAACTTATTGTCTCTTACAAAATCAATAAAATATGTAGTTTAACTAAGGGTGCACTAACTTTTGCATGACACAGATTTTGATAAATTCACACCATCCAAAATGAATAATTCCCTCACCTGCTGTTGTCCACTTGACATGTTGTGGAGATAACCTGCTGACTGTATCCTCACTGAGCATACAGATACAGGAGAAAAGATACAAAAGAAAACATAAATGATCAGCGTGACAGTGGAGACTATAGCTCCATAACAGCTGAAGTGGTATTAAATTAGTTTGAGTGAATGGATTCATACTTCAGTCCAGGCTCAGTGTCCTCAACATCTCGTGAACTTGGAATAACATCCATCTCTGAGTATCTGCAATCATAAGCTTGAGGAAAAAAAATGTTTTTCTACAGTGCCCCAAAGTCAGCTTAAATAATTTTAAATTGATTTCATTTGATTAATTTAAATAACAGGGACAATACACATTAATCAACATCATTATTTCATCATGTAAATGTGCCAGATTTAGCCAAATGGCTGATTTTCATCTGCAGTCTCTGAGCAGGCTGATGGAATGAAAGGAAGTCTCACAAAGCACAGTTGAAGTAATTAATAAAATACCCACAAGTTACATAAAACATAGAATAAACCAAAATTAAGCATCATGCTGACAAATCTGTGCTTAATAACCATGCCTTCAGACTTCTGCAAAACAGATCAATAGTTGTTAAGAACGACAGAGAATGACAGTCATGTGATGCACAAAAGGAAAAAGAGTCTGGCCAAAAATACTTTTCCTTAGTGGTATAATGCAATCACCTATTGTGGCGACCTATTTGTGGCTTTACACACATATTCTTGAAGTACTGGAGGCGCTAGACTATTTAAAATTTTAAAAACCAATATTGAATTTGAAAATGTATACAGATTTTCCTAGCTTAAAAGACATTACATGTCTTATTGCCAAACAAGCAGGGCATGTAAGTAATATAAGGTAAAATCATGGCATTCATGTACAATTTTGCTGCCTTTATAGTTAAACTATTTCTAATTAATCTAAAACTAAATTTCACTATAGTAACAGCCTTCTTCACATGCCTTTTGTGAAGGCAATTGTGAATGTACCATGACACCAAGATATTTACATTTCTGCATGACCTTAAGCTTCTGTTGTTGTACAATTATTTCTGGGTCTATGTCATAGTTAGCATTTTGAGTAGATGTGAACAGGTTTTTCAGTGGCAGTTATAGGAACCGGATGCCTACAACACACACATCACCATTTTGTTTACTTTACAAAACCAGCACATGGACCTACATATCTTCTTAATTTCATATATGTAATGTTGATAATGGTAAAATAATAATAGCAGTAAATCTGGAAATAATCTGTGTCTAATAAATAAATCTAATATTTTTAATGAGAATATCCTGGATGAAAAATATATTTCTTAAAAAAAACAATGTCTCAGACATCAGTCAGTATATTTGTCATGAGCAATGCAAACAGTTTGAGAACTGAAGTCTTCTACAAACATTTCACATCAGATTACTCTGAATAATTTAGAATAAACATTTAATTATGAACAACTTTTACAGTCATCATTTATGTAATCTCAACCATACTAGCTATGGTTTCTGACACATTAATCCATGTTCATATAGAAAACAATATTATTAAACAGGACCTGAATCCACATAACAAAGACTATTTGACATTCCTGAACAACTTAACAGTTTAAGAAGCAGTGCCATGATTGACACAGTCATATGAGAATATTGTCACCACCACTGGTTTCGAATGACACAATTTGACTGATGTCTAGAAGGACATGATAATATGTTACCAAGTGAAGAGTGGTAGCATCTCACAAACCGCTAACTATGTGGGATGTTCTAGAGCTGCCGTAGTGAATGAGTACCAAGAATGGAATTCATGTTGTACACTCAGTGCCTCAAAACACCATAAGCCAGGCCATTCATGGCAGAGGTGAATGATGACTCTGGTGAGTGGTACAGAGCAGTCAATGCACACCAGTAAACCAGTTAACCTCTATAATAATAAACGTATGAGCAACAAGGAAAGTGTCAGGGATCACCATTGAGATAACACTGTTATGTCTGGGCCTACGAAGCATATGCACGGTTAAGGTGGTCATAATGTTCTAATGGGACTTTGCAGACGTGCAGTCAGCACTATGCTAATTGGAGGGTTATAAGGTTCAGTTTCTAGTTATCTGCTGTGCTTGCGTGTGTGTGTGTGTGCATGTGTGTGCATGAAGGATACTGTGCTTTGCCATAGTTGAGTGTGTCATCTCCATCCACATCCAGATCAACATCACTGTCATGATTTTCTTTCACTGTACTGCTGACCAGACCTGAGAAACACACATTTAGCAATTAAACATTATTAAATAATAATAATAATAATAATAATAATAATAATAATAATAATTATTATTATTATTATTATTATTATTATATAGAAGACAAATGGAATGTAAAATTATTACATATAGATATTAAACATGTTTATAATATATATGGGACATTTTATTATTATATGGAAATACGTTTAATTACATTTGGAACATTTATTTACCTCTGAAACCCCTCAAGATGGACACCACGTGCATCCGTCTTTGTTCACTCCACTCACACTCATCTCCTCCTCCAACAGAACAATTCTCCACAACACACACACTGTCCCTCTGCAGAAACACACACATGCACACACATACACACATATTGTAGATTCACTTCAAAAGTTTGGCATCAAAGTTTTCAATACCTTGACCATTTATAATAATTACTGTGAATAAAAAATATTTTGATGATGAACAGAGTTGCAGATGATTAAATGACCGAAAGCTGTAAAACAACAAGAATGAAGATCTAATAACTTTTAATAATATCCATTAATATTACAATAATAATCAGTGAAATATATGCCTATTACTTTGGTCAAAATGTTTTTTTCCAGGCTATAAAGATCCATCTGTATGCCAGTGAGTAACTAATGTCTCCAGTTGTATGTGGCTATTATTTTTTAAAACAATTCAGAGTGAAAATTTTAGACCACAATTGTCAAACTAATCTGAATTAAGCTGAGGTGTAACTGGAGATTTAATGATGCATTCAGTGATTTCAGTTACACATATACAATATCAAATATCAATAATCATGATGATTATAATGATGATGAGTATAATTTATATATTTAGTATCATTCTTTGAACATATTCATATAATTAGTGTACTTAGGATAGTTAGTTATCATTATATTAGTTTTAAATGTTAATACAAGCTTAAAACATTAATAAGAGAAAAGTTGAAAAATGATGTGTATGAGCATGTATACCTGCTCTTCCTCTGCTTTCCTCCTCTTCAGTTTCCCAATGCGAGCTACTCAGAAACAAACAAATAAATAAATAACCTTCAGCCACCAGCATAAAGTCCTCATATGTGCACACACATGCAGGGAGCAGTAGGACTATGGGTGCTCAAACACCTGTTTCTTTGCCCCTTGAGGCCCACAGTGCCTCTGTAATGAACATGCATTTTTTTGTGTGAAATATTAGGAGATAATGATAATGAACTACAAAAAGACGACACTGGAGTTTTGTATTAAAAAAAACAATGGGTCAGAATCTCCTCTGCATTTTTGTTAATGGTGTGTTGTATTTAACTCTTTTATCCTTAACTGAAAAATAATTATTTGTGAATCATAGAATATCGACAGAGTAGTCAATGTGGTGTAAGACAGGATTATTTGGGTGACTGGGTAAACATGTCTTGATCAAGCTGATCATCGTCAAGTAGGAAATCGTGTAAATATGATGTTTTGGTAAACCATTCCTTCATTCAAAACAATTTAATAAATGGCTTTGGCCAGGCCTGGTTTTAACAGGTTTCTTATCTAAAGAACAAAGACTGTAAAAATTGGGACGTGTTCTGCTTTGACTGATGGAAAACACCTCTGTCCAGCTGACGATGCAAAAAGTGAAAAGAAAAATGTGATGAAGAACTGAATAAACTGATAAAACCAGACATAAATTCTAAAGGCAGACATCACTCTATCTGTGCTGTGAAAATTGAAAAACAATTGAAATTGAAAATTTGTTTGGATTGACTTATCAACCAGTCACTTATACAAATAGTCAGTAATACAGAAAAGGTTCAGAAATATTCATTTTATCAACAATCATCCATTTATCTACACATGAAAGCCAGTCTCATCAACTCATCAATCAGAAAAAACGGACTCATCCATTTCTTTTTCACGCTGAAGAGATTTGAGAGGTGAGTGTGTGGCTTTACTGTTGAACACTCCTCTCACTTTGGAGCTTTAGTGCTTTATTTTAGACCAAAAA
Organism: Crenuchus spilurus; assembly: GCA_036984385.1. Classification (NCBI taxonomy): domain Eukaryota; kingdom Metazoa; phylum Chordata; class Actinopteri; order Characiformes; family Crenuchidae; genus Crenuchus; species Crenuchus spilurus. The sequence goes on along the minus strand of BRDA01017546.1, from coordinate 22,403 downwards.
AAAAGAGAACAAAAGAGTCATACAGACTTTAGTTTTAAAACCTGACACTGTTTACTCAGGTGTTCCGAGTCATCATTTCACTGCAGTATCTTTACTACAGTATGGATTTCTGCCATTCTATCCATCTCTATCAAATGTAACACAGCAGAACAATATCACTACAGAACTCTATATTTTCCTTAAGTGTTAACAATAAAAGGGATCATTAATCTTTAATCTTTTGGGACTCCAGCAGAGGAAACAGTGAAAAGTGGCCATAATATCAGAAACCTCATAACTACATCTAGCTGCCCATTGCAGAGTAAAGGCTCATTAATTACAGAGGTATGATGATCAATAATCTGCAACGAAAGACCTGTCTGCTCTGAGTGGGACGCTGTTTTAATCTTAATCACTCGCCTAATCACCCCCGAGAGAGATTATTTAACACCCTGTAGTTTAAAAGTCTCAGAAAGGGAGGAAATTAGGTTTTTTTGTGCATTACTGAGGAGACTACCAGACTTTTGAAGTCATACATCAGTTTGTATTCAGCATCACGCCTAAGGAACCTGTAAAAAGTGCACATATCCTCATATACAATACATGTATAATTAATATTACAATAATTGTATAATGTTTCAAGTTTTCATTTCTATGGGAAAATGAGCAGTGATTTTGAAACTTGCCAGTATTGCACCCTTTAACAAACAAAACTTTGAAACCCTGTACATTTTTCTGTACATCACTGGATATTAATTAGTCAAAATATGAATATTTTACATTACACTGCCAAATTTGGTGTTTGTCTACTGATCCTGCATTTCTTATTCATCAATAGTATTAACTGAGATTTTGTCTTCCTTTGCTGCAGTAACAGACTCTACTGTTGTGGGTAGATTTCACACTAAATGTTGGAACATTGTTGTCGGGATTTGATTGTATTCAGCCAAGAGAGCATTAGTGAGGTTACTGATGTTGGATGATTAGTTCTGGATTACAAACTCTACTCCACAAGTCATCCCAAATGTACTGGATGGAGCTGCCTACCACTCCAGGTGTGTGTGCACACTGCCCTCTAGTGTGTGTTCATTTCACAGATGGGATAACAGTTGAGGTCCAGTTCCTAAATTTCTAATAGAGTCACATCTCACACCCTCCATGGTGGAAATAGTTTTTTAATTTCATTTTTTAAATATTTTTTTTACAATAATCAACACCTATGTATTTTAAGTATGTATGTGCTAAACATACACAATAACATAATATATACAGTATATTTGGGGGAAATTAGCGTCCTTGTTCATTCTCTCTCTATTTTGAGGTGACAGAAATATCATCCAGTCAGAGAAGCAGCAGGCAATCAGAAACCTACTGACACAAGATACGCATATAGCAACAGAAGTTTACCCAACCAGTGTTCCTCCAATCTGTTAACTGAAGGGCTTCATTTACAGCCTCAGCAGTCAGTCAGTTGTTGAGTAGGAACATCTGGCATGATTGACATGCAATACATGACTCTAGAAAGGGCTAATATTTTGTCTTAATAGTATTTTTTGCTAATTTTATTACATTTCTGAACCAGACTCAGTTGGTAAGCTAATGATACATACTGTACTTTCTATCTTTACTTTTGACAAAATAAACAAATTAAATAGTACATTTTTCACAGAGCTCTGCTGTCCTGCAGTTAATGTTAAATAATATTGGGATGGTTGCGGAAACTGACTAAATATGGCTCAAACAGCCCCACCTAGAATATTTTTCACAGGCCACCACTGTGTAACTGATTTTCTGTGTCAGTAATGCAAAGACAGTGTTGCTGCACACTGAAATGAAGTTGCAAGGAAATTAATCCATCTATCCATCTGTCCATTATCACACAAGCTTAATCCTTATCAGGGTCGCGGTTAGTCCCCTACCCCCTCACTGGGCACAGGGCAGGCCATTACACTATCCCAACTAAGCCCAGGACAGGGCGCCAATCCATCGCTGGGTAGGAAATAAATCAAATACTGAAATATATTATATAACAACTGCCTAAGCCACTTAACCACCACACTGGACAAAGCATTTTATTCCATTTAAACTAGACAGTAGAGTTTACATTGGAATAAAAGACATGAAGGAAATTATTTATTCATACCACTGAGTCTTGTTTGTCTGTTGGACCTCACACGCAAAAATGTCTGAGGAAGAAACAAGGAAAAGCAGTGAAATTACAGAACAATATCAGTCACGTCTTTCTTTTCACTTTATTAGAAAACCCTACTTTGTACATGTGCTCATTGTGCACACTATGAGCTCCACCTACCTTATAACTTATTAAACATGTGAACAATTAGAGACTGTAGTCTGTATGTTTATTACCCCCCCAACTCATTCATCACTGATCAGTTCTGACCACAGGACTGCTGCTGCACAGCAGTGACACTAACATGGTAGTCTCAAGTAGTGTGCGGTGTTGGTATTAGACAAAGTGGTGGAGTTTTTACACAGATCAGTTTCACTGCCTGGTGTGGACCACCACCCAAACATATCCAGACAAGAGTAGCTCTGCAGACAGATACTGACCATTGATGAGAGGCTACTGGAGGGGCACACAAATCGTTTATCAACTGATGATACAGATAAGAGTCTCCAGTGACCATCCAGATCTTTTTTGATGGAGAGACTGCTTAACTAAGAGCCCAGTAATGCCAAAAGAACATGTACCATTTTTAATACCACCCACTAGATGTCAGCACTTCACTATGTTCTGGGTTACACTTTGCACTAATTTCCCCATGTTATTGATGGTTTTATGCATTTATTACACATAAAAAGTGATTCATAAGTGTTAATCAGTTACATATGAATGAATCGCCGCTGCTGAAACAAAACATTGTATCTCCATACTTGTTTTTTACAGAACGTAAAAATACCATCTGTGCTTTACAGTGTGAGAAATGTTCATAAAGACTAGACCAATGGAAAGGTTAGTTATACTGACTTCTATTCGAAATTAAGTAGGGTTCTTCCTTCAAAGTTTGGTTCAGACAGTAACATTTAATTTATATGTCATAACAAGTGTAAAATGGTTGTATAATACATTTACATGCAACTATCTGATGCACTTTAATCATGTAAAATAATAAAGGCATGAATCATTCAGTATCTGTAAGTGTAACTGAAGTGTGGGCTCATACAGACCATTAGAGTTTAATCTGACCTGACGACTTTTCTCTAAAGTAAATAATATGAATGACTTAATCGTTTATATTACTCTAATACATTTAAATACATACATCATATACTACCAGATATAACACATATATAACAAAGAATATTCCTCACCTGATACCGGTCTGAATGTACAGCCTCATCAGCTGGCCGGGGGGAGGATCCCCCCTCGAGCTTAATGTGGGTGGAAAATAGAGTCTGATGGGAAGGAAATGAAAAAATAAAAAAGAATAAGAAAAGAAAAGAAAAAGTAAAAAAGAATCAGAAAAGCAAAGCAGAAGAAGATTAAGAAGAATAAAAATAGAAGGACAAGAAGAAAAATAAAAGAAAGATGATGATGATGATGATGAAGAATGGAAGTAGAAGATGATGTTGAAGAGGAAGTCATTAAATGAGAAATCAGAAAGGCAGTAAATCACAGTAAAGCAAAAAACAAACAAAAAAACACTTACTTTAGGAAACCCTGTAGAGAGACACTCCTTCTGTGAGGGACTTGGACTGTGAAAGAGGGAAATATTTACAGATACTCAAAACAGTCCAGAAATAGGCTAAAGTTACCTAACAGAACTAAACATCCCTTTACAACTAGTAGTTATTTGCACCACAAGGAGTAATGTCTTTGAACTTGACTCAGTATGCCTATTTTGGATTGGATTAGGTTGTTTGGAGTCATCTGAAATAAAACTCTTTCTCAGTGTAAGTGTAAGTGTGGGTGGGTGCGTGGGTTGGGATTGGGGGACTATGGATGTTCAAGCACCTGCCACTTTATCATGCCCCCTCCCCCAGTTTAAAATGCCCTTTTAAATGTATATTACATTTTTTTTGTCTGATACTTTGAGTACTTGCCTGATGATCAAAATGAGATACTGTAAACACTAATTAAACTCTAAATAAAAGAAAATTCTGTTAGCTTATATCACATGGTATGTCATATTTAACTGCTATAGTATTAATTGACAAATTATCATTTAGGATATCAGAGCAGAACAGTAGGCTGTGCAGCTGAGAAACATTTAGATGTTAAATATCTTGAATTGCCTAGCTTGGGTTTGCCATAATACAAATTAGATTTACACTACAGCTGTGAATGTTCACTCAATAGGTGAAGTTTTAGGTTTTCCCTTTCACAACTTTCCCAAATCCCTGCTTTGTCTAGTTTATCTAGAACTGATCTATGAACAACAATGGTGTTGCATTTTTATGTTCTTTTTTATCTTAGTTGATTGTGTCATCTGACAGACAGAGAAAAGTCTATAACTGAGTCATTTTAATAAAAGAATTTGATAAACTGGTAGTTAATTTATTTTAAAATATTGATATTTCCCTATTTAACTTTGAGCACCTGCACCTTTATGGGTCTCTGCCCAGCCCTGCCTCAATAAAATTAGTGCAGGATGAGTGACTTGCTAGTCTGCTGTATTTTCTATGAACCAGAATAATGTTTTCCCAGATGAAAGTACTTAGAAACCAAATATGGCAAGTAGAAGTGGTTAAAAAACGTTTTTCTGGATGGAAATAAAATCACAGAGGAGCAATATAAAAGAAGAAATAACCCCAGGACCCCTTGTACATTTAATCCCATTTGAACAGCTTTTGTCATTGTATGAGATGATCTGAAGTTTTAGTTCATAAATAAATTATAACTTCAGTGTGAAATATTAAAGAGCCCATATCAAGGATGAAATAAGTTTATGTACTATGTAAATGTTTTTAAAGTTTTCAAATTTACTGCTCAATCCTCAGTCAATATATTCCACAGACTGAAAATAAACTGTTAGAAATTCATCATTTTTGTAATGTCATAAAAACTAATACATTTACATATAAACATCTACCATAAAAATAATCCAAATAATAATAAAGCTTATGTTTCTGATTGGTCAAGTTGAATGTCTGACTTTAAACCAATAGAAATGTTGTGGAATGACCTGAAGCAAACAGATCATGAATTCCTCTATGCTGATGTGAAGGACTGATTAACAATGACCAGAAATATTTACATGCTGCACAAGGGGTTCACATCAGATCATTTTCCTCAATAAATAAATGACCAAGTATAGGTCAAATTTATGCAAAAACAATAATTAAAAAGACTTCATAAACTTTCAAACACAGCTGTACATATACACTTAATGCCTTAAACACACAGTAACAAAAACAGCCAGTTTATGTCTAAAGGATAGATTGGAAAATGGTGATGTAAAAATGAAATATGATTGTTTTTAATTAATAAAATCACACAGATTCATAAGTTGAATTCAAAGAGAAAATAAAAGCATGGACATGTAGGATATGAGCCCTTTAAAATGGTAGAATAAAACTTCAGGATGGATGCTACTAATGTTCTGAGCTATGAGAACATGACATATTTTTGTCCATTTTTATACAGTATCAGAAATAATTTAACCAAGTCTGTTTGAACCGATCAACTCAACACAGTTTGAAGTAAGATAGTGATGATTTAGGGATACAGTCCAATGCTAATCAAGACTATTAGCACACAATTACATATTACATATAAGCTTTATTAACCTTGCAGCTCCAGTGTAAAATAAAAGAAGTAAACATTCACCAAACTTGTCTTAGATGGACAGTTGTAGTGATGAAATTAGAATTTTTGCCAAACTGTTCTTTTAACATGACCTCAAAATTACTTTTCAAAGAAAGATTAATTATGACACAGCTTCTTCTTTCTTGTGTGCAGGCAAAGCTGTCTCCTGCTTTTCCAGTAAAGCTGAAACGCACCCTTGGGCCGAATACAATTTGACACAATTACTGTCCACGGTGCTGTCACTAAGCAGATTACCACTGTAATGTCTTTATTGAACGAATCCTTCATGTGGAGCAAAAGCCCCACCCCTCCTTGTTGCGATACTGACAGTTGCGATACTTGCTGTAGTTTTCACCAGCATCGCCTCTGGGTGCGTGAGGCTGTGAAATATGTGGTGAGGAATAAGAGGGTGTGTATCCTGAGCCATGTATGTGAGGGAGGAGGCCCTGAGGCTCCTGATGCATATGCCACCCTGACCTGAAAACATTTAATGTGTCGCAGGAAGGACATGGAGAATGGGTGAAAGCTAAAATAGGAAGTTTACTTAACTGCTGTTCAACATCTTCCATCTAGCAGCTTCTGTTGTCTCAGTGCAATTGAATTTGATTCAAATCTGCTACAAATTCAGTTACATTAGATTATATCTAAATGTGATGTTATAGATATTATCAAACTTGATGAAATATGCAATAATGTCTCTACATGTGCTAAAAGAGCCACTGTTTAAACTCTATTTATCCCATCTTTTCTCCTTTTCTTTCATTCTTTTTCTCTAATTTATCTCCTTATTTTCTTTTTTCTTCTTCTATTTTTCTCATTTTTCTCTCTCTCCTTATCCTTTTCTCATTCTATTTTTCTCTCCTCTATCTCCTTTGTCTTTCTTACTATTCTTATTTCTCTATTCTCTCTCTTCCTGAATGTATCTGTGTGCATGTCAGATCTGTTTGTATCTATAAGGTCTATGTCGTGTGTGGAGACCAAAACTTGTTTACATGCTCATGTTTTTATTTTTTATTTTTTGCCAATTTTCTCCCTTTCCCAATGTGGTAGCTGGCAATTAACCCAACCCATTAGTGGCTTTCCCCATCACTGTGCACTGTCCCTGACTCTAGGAGGGTGAAGACATGCACACGCCTCCTCCGTTGCGTGTGATGCAGCCCCGGCCTCTTTTCAAACTACCGCTTGATACACCATCCCTGGGGAGCCAAGTGCAGGGTCTCTAGTTTCAAATGTACCAATCAGTAGACGCCTGAGCCAGTGGACATTGCAATGTTTGAGTGATAGGGAGAGTGAGAGCGCCATCTACCCACCCAGAGACAGCACTACCAATTTTGCTCTCTGTGGGCCCCGGCTGTTGATGGCACACGCTCATGTTGTGGGGGTCTTTCTTCCTTGTGAGGATCACATGTTAGTCACCACAGTGTAAATCATTGAGCTGAGGACATGTTACAGTAAGGTTAGGGTACCTGAGGTGTAGCTGTGTAAGTCGTTCCATCTCTCTCTCCATGTGTTCCTGCAGCTCGCCTGGCCGCAAAATAGCCTGACACACTGGACACATGGGCGTCTGGATATCAAACACACACTTCATTTTACCTACAGAGCAGACAGACAGACAGAGAGAGAGAGAGAGACGGAGGGAGAGAGAGTGTGTGAGTGAGTTCTGTAATCATGAAAACTCTGATGCACATGCTATAAATACTGCAGGAATCATTTAAAATCAGAATTTCTGAGTATTAATTGTGCCTAAAATTTTGATTGGCAGCCATGGCCTGGTGGTTAGCGATCTGGTCTTGTGAACGGAAGGTTGCTGGTTTGATCCCCAGGCAGGACATGACTGAAGTGCCCTCGAGCAATGCATCTAATCCCCAGCTGCTCCCCGGATAGGGCATTTTTCACTGCGAGGTCAAACTTCCCCTTTGTGTACTATCTCCCTATAAATCACTGTAAGAAGGGATTATAAAATAAATAAATAAACATTTGGCTCAAGCCTCATCAGGATTTAAAATGATACAGTAAATACTTCAAGCTCTCATAATAAGAATGTAGTATGATTGCCGTATTGTGCTCCATGCACTCAGCAATATGTTTTGCTTGTCAATATAATTGATTTCTTCCTCAAGTTATAATAAGTACATATGGGGGAATTCCACCAAATTAAAAAAATAATCTGTGTAAGTAAATGCTTACAACGTGAGTAAAGTAATTCTGAGTGGTATGATGTAAAATACTCCATTCTAACTTCAGTGATAATGGCGATAGGAAGCAGATGCCATAAACATTTAATGGATATACACATTATATTTATACATATAAATATATACTGTACATATAAACATATATAGATAAAAACGTATGAATGTATGTATGTACGTATATATATTGTAGACAGCTCCATTGATTATAATGGCTGTGTTTTGATCTCGTCATCGATGCTTGCTTGCATTGTTTACTATTAGGACATGGTGTAAGTTGGACTGGTATCATTGACATGTCATATGTAAAACTTCATCCTCATCAGTATGACTGTTAGGGTTAAACAACAGGGCAGAAACACTCAGTAGGCCCAGCCGATTTCATTCCACCCCCACCCAAGCCCTGTTTCCTGAGAATGCTGAAGTGTGAAAATGTATTGCCACAGTGTCCCGCTCTGACTGCCACTGGGTGAATCACCTACATGCGTCTGCTGCTGACAGATTGGGGAAATCTATTAACCAAATAAAACCTGTCAACAGCGTGGCAGGCAGCAGCATGACGGGGGAAACAGAGGGCAGCAGCTCCGGTCGCGGTTTCCCCCACTGAAGCAATCACCTGCTAACAACAGGCCAAATGAAAGCAAATAGATGTGAATAAAACATGGATCTACATGCGAGAGCTACCTGCTCCTGTGCCCTTGAGAAAGCCTTGCCTGTCAGCGCTCTTCTGCAGCTCACAAGCATTTCAACTTAAATGAATTCCCTGACATGCATGGACTGCTCCTTCCTCTGCTTTCTGCAAAGCCGGCATCAGTAAACAATGAAAATCTCCCACCTGAAATTGAATTTATAACCAAATTACTTCCATAAGATAACGTCTCCAAATAATAAAACGATAAGAGGAATTCAATTTGATTCTTGAACAAATGCCCTTTTGTTATCATCTGTGGAACTTTAGGGTCCCTTTCTCTGATTCCTATCCCTACACCTACCCTTAATCTTAAAGCACGTGTCTGGTTAGTGTACAATAGATCAAATTTACACAATCTTAAATGAAGATGATCACGTTTTGGTGGCTGAAGTTTGCTTCTTTAGGTTTACACTTGCGCTACAAGGCTAATATAGCTAACAAGCTCATATACAGCAATTAGCCTGGTGTTAAATGATTGCCTAAATCACCACACATTTGACTGCAACCGTCTTGAGTTGAACACTAATTTTAAATAGAATTGAACATGTTGTTTCTGACACTGTAAGACATGCTGTTGTCCTTTAAAACAGACTTAAGTGTGTTAGCATTGCTAAACAGCTATTCGAAAGACAAGCTAGGGAAAGATCTCATTCTCTGGACATGAATTTTACTGATATCTTCACTCCACCTTACCTACTGACCTAAAATGCAGTTAACCAATCATGTTTGATCTTAACAGTGACTTCACTCTGCACAAGAAAGCATCATTGAGATGTTTCAGGATGTCCCAGCAGGCATCATGCTCTTGGTCACACCCAAATACCCTGAATCGACAGATGGCTCGATCTCCAGGCAGAGCATAAAGGTCCATCTCTTTTTCTGTATAAGGGGATGACTGCACATGCCAGCATCCATATGACAGCTGCCATCGCCACGGCGACAGACGGGTTCTTAGACAGCCATGAGCTGACCTTTCCAGAATGCCACGTCTCATCCGGACGCTCCATCACATTACAACAATATGTCAGGAGCCAAAAAAGGACAATACTGCAGGCTCAAGCCCAAAAAGGACAATACTCCAGGCTTATATTTCTTGAGATAAAAAGATGATGGTAAGCAGTTTCATCACCTGGGGCCAAGTGGAGGAGGGGTTCTGTACACTTGATTGACATGAGCAGGCTCAGTTGCTTTGGGTGTTTTATCACGATGTCATAGCGGCAAACAGTTCTGGGCCGATGGAGGCAGCTAAAAAGACAATGGCAGGTCTGAATGGCTACAAATCTTAGTGTTGACTTTGACCCCATCCTCCCTAAAGCTTTAGGGGTTTACTGACAGAATCATTCTCATTCTGTTAAGCCCAGTTTACACTCATCTGATAATACGAAGCAATGGAGACAGCAGTTATAAAACGTACTCTCACTAAATGCTAACATCCACACTGAAAACACAGAAGCATCCACCTTTTCAATCAGTCCCATCCAAGTGTTCAGTGCTTATCTTGTAGGAAAATTTTAAAAAGAAAAAATGATAAAGACAAGCAGGGAAGTCAGAGTTGGCATGTATTTTTGATGTGATATAGAGGTATGTATTCTGCATTAGAATGCACTCTAAACAGTAACAAATACAGACATAATAGTGTTTTTTAACTACTCGACACCAAAAAGCCTCCAAGATGCACTGTAAACCCTATTTGTGTGTATTTGTGGTGCATCAATTACTTTTTACCACTTGCTGGAGACGTTGTTCACCTCTGGCATCAATGGGCAGGACTGTTTTGTCATTGGGAGGCACTCAATTGGACATCAGTCAAGTCATATCCTCATATGCTCATGATTGCTGTGTACTTTGCTACAGCTGACTGATGTGCTCACTTATTTTTACATGCAGCAAACCCTGTCACATGGCATCAGTGACATCCCAGGCAGAGTTAATATATACTGTATATAGCTTATGGATCAATATAACTGATCGCTAGCTTCAACATTAACTAAAACAATAGCTACAGTCATAAGCAAAAGTTTGTGCACCCCTGGTTAAACTATATTTAATTGTATTTCTAAATAACAGTAGGTTTAAAAAATAAAACATAAAATAAAACATAAAATGTGGTATGTGCATTTTTTTATATGCGATGTTTGCACCATTAATTTAAACTCAGCAGATCTCCACTTTCTGTAGAAAAATGTCAAATACGACTAAACTTTTGTAAGATTTTGGCAAAATTGGTAGACTTTCTTTTGTTTATGGCTTAATATCATATTTTTGGATGAGTGCAAACTGATCTTAATAACCAAACTGACATCACCTAAGAAGCACCAGCACCAGAGGAAATATTTATTATTAAAGTGCAAAAAGACTTCCAGACATTTCAAAATACGAGACATGAGATACTCCTGGTCCAGATAAACATTTTCATAGTCATTCACAGCATTAAAACTGAGAAGACTCTCAAGGTTTGAGTTCACATGAGTGTTATTATCTGAGCAAATTCGAGCATAATGGGAGACTTTTGTGAGATCTTTACTACAACTCGACAAGAGACATGTGTCTCATTTGTCTGTTCATCATGATTGTTGTCTAGAAGAGACTAGAGAGATGTTAAGGAGAGCTGCTTTTTGATTTTCCTTTTGTATGGGACACAATGCTAATGAGAAAAAAATGTTTAAAGACTTGCAGAAGCAGCTGAAAGCACTGAGCTGTTTCTTGTGCATCAGTTCCAGTTTTCATAGCCATTCTCCTGCTTCAGGCCATGAATTTGCTCAGCGTTCAGTGCTGCTGTAATGGGGACTACCTTTGAGTAATCTGAGGGCAGGCGGAAGGCAGAGGAGGCTGAGTGGGTGTGTGTATGGGGGGGGTTGCTCTCTGGCAGGTTTTCTGAGGAGACTTGTCATTATTGAAGTGAATTGGCCCTCTCCACACCTGCCTTGGTTAGCCCAAACATCGTCTGGTTCATATTTAAGACATCAAATGTTTCATTTTATACAGGGGGGATTTCATCGTTTCTTAAATATCCTTTCTGAAGTAGAGGCGAGTGGGGAAGGGGTGGGGGGTATGTAGGGCGCAGTGAGCCAGTTTTTATTGGAGAAAATAATGGGCCATTGAAAGAGCCTATTTAATGGGCATCATAATAGGCAATGTAGTAACACATCTGCTGTGGAAAGTCGTTTCCTTCGTTTTTCAAAGGTATTTTTTTTTTATTCTTTAATCAACTTGCAGCTCAACCGCTCTGGCATTGGCGTATACAATGAACAGCCACATGCTGAGGGTCCACTTTCAGAAGTCTCCTCTACAATAAACACTAATGATCATTGTGTAATATGTACTATGATTAAGGGGCATCAATGGCTAAGAAAGGAAGCCAGAGCAATATTAGCCCAGTAAATCGCACCGCACTTGGCTCCAAATGCTAGAATGTTCTCTTGCATGTGAATTGGCCAGTACATGAGTCTGAAAACTACTTTAGTTATTAGTCACTCTGTTAAATCTGTGAGCTTCTTCTTTTCAAGCCCCTCCCCTTTATTCTCATCTTCTACTCAATGCATATCACACTGGATTAAAAACACCCCACCATCAGACCATACAGATTACAGGATTACAAGGGATTGACAGTTACTACTGTCAGACTGCAGAAAACCTACACAGTCTGCATGTTGATGCTGGATTAATATCACAAGTTATTACTATAATTGTTACTGTAGGAATGGGAAGATTGCACACACTGTGGATTCATAACAGAATAAAATCACTCTGGGGCTGCAAAACAACTAAAATTACTTCATAATGATTACTGTTAGACTCAAAAAACTACACATACTGTGACTTCATCCTGGATCAGAAACTCACTGGTTATCAGTTAACCAGTAAAAACTACAGACATGAGTTTCATACGAGATTAAAATTATTCCACCTGCTTCAGCACCTGCCCAGTGGGCTCTATTATATTTTGAGTTTTCTTCCCAGTTTTCCTGTACGTTTGGTGAATTTATTGTCTGATTTAGCAGATATGGAGTAGACCGGAGTGTTCCTTTAAAAGCATTTCAAACATTTGCAGACTTTATTGAGCACCACTCAACCATCCTAACTCAATGACCTCACTACCATATGTACATCAGAACCTGAACCGGAGCACATGGTAAAAACTCTAAAACTACCTCTTTACTGTGTGTGTGTGTGTGTGTGTGTGTGTGTGTGTGTGTGTGTGTACTGTCTCATTGAGAAGTCATCAGCTGGAGTTATGAGTGTGTGAAGCCTGACACTTCAAATAAATGCAATGAGTAATACAGAAACAATGCTGCTTTAAGAGACACATGCACGCACACACACACACACACACACACACACACACACACACACACACACACCTGTAAGACGGCAGCTCTAAATGACTGCAGCTGCTGATCTTCTCTGTCTGAGCTACTTACAATGTATATATGGCACCTGTGTGTGTGTGTGTGTGTGTGTGCATGTGTGTGTTAGATTGTATCTGTGTATAGAAATGAAACAAAAGTGGAAAACAAATTAACATCATTTACCAAAGTTCAGATCTTGCCTTCAGTACATGGATGTATGAGATGAGATGCATGACTGAAAGAGTGAATTCTGAGAACTTTATGAGGAGTTCAAGGAGGCTTCTGCTTAAAGCTACTCTTCCTCTTCCTTTGATGAAGAGAGATAATAAGGAGAGAGTACAGAGGAAATGGGGTGGTGTATATGTGTGAAAACGTCATGGGAAAGTAGATTTGGAAATTTATAGGGCTATATGTTGGAAGAGCTTTATTCATGGACCTCCTCCCAAACTTAATACAATCCATTACAGTATATTAAAATTAAAACATGTTCCAAGTGTTATGCAGCAATGAGCCATGACATTATGACCAATATGCTAATACGCGGTTAGTCCTTCATCTGCCACCAATACAACTTAGACGTGCTGAGACTTTGACACTACAAGACTTCTGAAGATGTCATGTAGTATCTGACACACAAACATAAAACTGATTGTATAAGGAGTGACATCGACCCTCTATGGATCAGAACAGTTGTTCTGGCACATCCCACAGCCACTTGATCAAGATCTGGGGAACTTGGAACTGTCATCTCCCACATCCAACATACAAGTATACTGACTGTTCTCTTACCACCTAATATATCTCAGACCTTCACACACACTGCTGTTATGAGGCATGTTTCTTCGAGTCTGATCCTGATCTCTTCCATTGAAGCTCATCTTGAGATGACTCTCAGGTGGATTTGATCTACTCATCAGAGTCTTGTTTAAGCCACTGCTTAAATACATGTTACCATTAAAGCAAAATGAGAACGCATCAAATGTTTGTGGTTGCCCATTAAAATGAACATTTTCCATCACAACACTATTATTATTCATTATTTTGAAAATTTTCCCTGTTTGGAAACTATAATAAAGTCCACAAATTCTGCTGCTCCAGATACTTCTTCTATGCTAGAAGGTGAGGTAGGACAGTGTCACTGCTTTTTAGCTCAGTTTTGGTGTCGCCCACAAGTTGTTGGCAGTGAGTTTACAGGCTTTAGTACAGCTGTTTACTCTTTGCTGGACATTTAGCAGATATTCCGTAAGGAATATTGTGGATATGTGGTTTTAGCTAACACTTATTAGTGCTATAGCAATTATTTCATGAGCAAAATAATCTTTTTCTTTTTCAAAGACCTACTTCTGTTGAAAAATGCTTGCACATATCTCATATTGAAGAGTTTAGTAGTGTTTATCAGGGGTGTTTATGGACTAATATTTACAAGTGTATTGTATATATGAATGGTGCCTGGCACAAAATATCTGCGTATATAAACATCTGGTGGACAGTATTAAAGCTGATAGGCTCACAGTCAGTGCTTGTAGGAGACACCAAAACTGAGCTAAAAAGCCGTGATCCTGTCCTACCTCACATTCTACCATAGCAGATTGAGCAGCATTTGTGGCTTTTATCAAAGTCTGGAAGAGACTAGAGACTAGAGAAGTACAGTACTAGTATGTGTTGATGTGGAAAATTTTGGATGACTCCAAATCTTTGATTGTTATAACAAATACCAAAAAAAAATATTTTCACTCAAATTATGATACCATTTGTAACTGTTTAAAAGAATACAAAATAGAAACATTTTCCATAGTGCCCTCAGACCCCAGCCTGTACACACACAGTGGAATAATCTTAGCACCTTAATCACAGTACAAAATACTTAATCTTGCTAATAAATGTGTTTTTGTTTGTAAAACACATCAATTAATTAAACACAAGTGATCATAAATACAGCAAAATGTAAATTTTGAAAACAAAGTAGCTCTTGTGATCTAGCTTGAAGAAGAAAAAAAAACTTGGTTCCAGATGTTCTCCTCAATGCTCTTCAGCCATCAAATGGATTTGTTAAATTAAATCCGAAGCAAATTTGATTTAACATAATGAAGTATTGATTAATCAAGTTATTGGATGAGAGCTACAAATAACACTGGACTGCAATGAGGAGAGTTTTAGAAAAGGTGAAACACATCTTTGCCCTCACAGTGATTTGGTTTAATTATGGAAACAATTTATGTAATTTAAAAATTCTCCACAATTTGATTTTTCAAAACCACGAAAAATTGATTATTATCTTCCTAAATCAATGCAGTTTATATGCATTCTTACTTATATTTTCTTAATTCATTAGCACTGGGACCTTATTAGTGATGTCACTGTCCCTGTCAACTGGTTCAGACTCACCTGTCCCTCATCCTTACAGCACAGGTGTGAAAAACGCACCACAATAAGCCACCATGAGCCAAATCATGTCCCTCATAGACTCCACACTAAAGTATCAACTCTTACTGTAACATGGTGGCGACAGCGAGGCTGCTCTATTGTTTGTTGTGACGTGCTAAGTGCTAATACCCACAGATTTTGCTATTGAACAGAGGATGTGGCTCAGGTGCTGCTTAATAAACAGCCCCAAAGGACGTACATTAAAGTAACAGTTCATGATGGTAAAGATGAAAGCCCTTGAAGCATTGACTGAAAACACCTGCACATAATAGTACACTTTAGTGACTGATTAAAGGAATACTTTATTTTTCAAGCTAATCTATATCTGCATCATCTGTTGCATGAGATCAACAAAGACCAGTATGTATCAGACTTTGACAGCCCACAAAACCAACCACAAAAGGTCAGGGTAGCACCAGTAAAGTGTAAGTTTGTATATATGTATATGTGTAAAATCCTTATTACACTACTTTTAAATAATCCTTTCACTAAATTCAGCATAAAGGTGAAATGTTTATCTTGATTCGATTCTGCTAAAAGCATTCTAAGCAGATCATATTTCTGCTTTGTTTATTTTAGTTTAGTAGCAGTTGGTTCTATTAAAACTTACACCTGTTTAGTGGTCTGTGAAAATATTTATTAGCTGTACATACCAACTAGTTTGTGTGGTGCAAATGTCAACAGACATTGACAAATCTTGAGTATAGTCACACAGTCCAAAAGTTGAAGTGCATTTCATAAGCTAGAATAGTGCTTTCAGTCACAGTGCTCTGTAGACAACACTGAGTTGAAGAGTACTTTAAAGAGTATGATAAGGCATTGTGTGAACACAGTACAGGAAGCTAATTTGGTGTAGTACATGATTGCATGCTACAAATGAAGCAGATGAAGATTAGGTCGTAAAATGTTGGACGTCTTTAATTTTTTCCTGCACAGGCTCTTTAAAATGTATGTGAAATCTTCAGACTGTCAAAGCTTACACAGATGCATAACACACATAGTTGCACATAGACAAGTGTATTTATCTGGTCTGCGCATGGACGGTGGCACAGTGGTCGATTTTCTCATTTTATTGGCCACCGGGGTAGAACAAGACTGCGCTTGTTCAGAATCAGCCAGTGAGACTGAGCCTGTATAAATACAGAGAGAGAGAGAGAGACAGAGAGAGAGAGAGAGAGAGAGAGAGAGAGAGAGACAGAGAGAGAGAAGAAAAGAAAATAGAATTTGGAAATTTTGAGAAAAAGATTAAAAAGACAGCAAGAGTGAGAAAGGAAAAGAAGGGAGAGAGAAAAATAGAGACAGAAGATGAGAGAGAGAGATTAAAGAGAGAGGAAAGAGAAAAAACGTTAAGTTGGGGGAGCGAGAGAGTTTTAATTTCTAAAATCAAGATTCAAGTTCATTTTTGCTAACAAAATATGAATAATGATGATATTTGAATGTAACGTAAGCCCCACCTATTTCCACATACTTTACTCTGATAGGCTGCACTCAGATGTCTGTTGACCGCAGTTTTTCAATAAAGATGGAAAATATGCGACTCATCAGTGATAGTTTAGCCTTTTTGTGTTTTCTCCTAAAATTCTGAGAAAAAAGGAGACATTGAATTCTTTTGGCTCAGATAAACATTATAATAGTCACTCATCGCATCAAACCTGAGAAGACTTTTGGCCCTGGATGAGAAATGGTTGAGTTCATGTTGAGACTAATGTCATTAGTTATCATGAGTTTACTCATGAGCACAATGTGAGACTTCATTGAGGTCTCTATTAAATTTCAACAGTAGACATGTGAGATTATGGAGATCTTTGTCAAAGTAATCTGAGCAGAAGATCTGATGCTTAAGTTAAAGTCTGACATTTCAATCTGATCTCATTGTTGTCTAGGAGAAACTATGGAGATGTTAAGGAGCTCTCCTCTTTGGTAGACAATATATGGCCAAGAACTCTAAGAAATGTGAAGCAGATAGGATTATTTACACAGTTTCCCCCAGAGTCTCATGTTGGAGAACCCTACAGACATTCAGTGATCTAAATCCATCTCAGATTTTCATGACACTAAGAGAAACATAAACACATTTTATTAATGATGGTCCTCTGACCTCTTTTTAATAGTGATTCTGTACTTCCACCTGCTATTGGAAGACGAGGGCCACCCAGTCTGAAGGGAGTTCACTGAGAAAAACACAAACCAGCTCCTGCTGCACAGAAAAACATGACTTCATCCCTAAGGGCTAGTCATCCAATACTGAGAGAAATGACATCTGTGTTTCAGATGATATTCATCCATGAATGCTGCCATGGTACCAGAATTGTTTTTTTATACAGAAAAGTCATTATAATGAATAAACATTCAAGCAATTCTTCCTCATCAAACAAAACTACCTTAAATGAAATGCTTGGAAAAACCTATTTAAACAGTTTCCTCTTCATGTCTGGTATCTGAAGTTTACTTCTTAGGTTTGAAAAAGGCCTAGTAGACAATGTAATGGATGCTTATATTTCTCCAATCAGCACCTTGCAAACTTGCCTAAATCCAGTATTAGTAAAGGATCTTAAACTTTGTCCATATGGTTGTCCATTTTTAATTGACATACAGTATCCAAATTCACAAATTTCAGAATATTTAATAACTTAATACAGTTGTGAAGTAAATATGAAGATTTAGACATATAGTTAGCCATGCTAACTTTATAATGTTTCAACTTATTATGAAAAAGTTAGAATTAAATATTATGCATTCAGTGATTATTCAATTACTCACTACATAAAATATCTTATCAATTCTAAAATTTAATCTAAACTAATATTTCTTATTTTGGGAATATATTTAAGTATATTAAAAGGTTACTTAACCAGATATTTTACTTGATTTCAGCAATTTTATTAGGGAAAAATGTAATGCCTAATGTACTGACAGATTGACAGACTTTTGGCTGGTTATCATCAATGTCAGTTCAAGTAGTATACAAAATTGTGCAATTAACAACCTAATAAGCACAAAATCTTTACCATTTACTGTAAGTACAGTATCCACATAGGCAACCTCTTTGATATTTTGTTATCAACCCCCTCCCCCCAACAAGATGTGGGGGGTAATTAGTAAACCTGGATTTCAAGCTATGAAATTTGACACTGCATTGGCTTTCACATGTGTTCATCTCGTGAACAATATTTCCAACAAGACATCAGGCAGCATAATGTCACTTTCCAAAGAAAAAGACATATCTCCAAAATGGCCAATTTCACAGGATAACATGCTTTATGTTTGATGTAAGAAAAGAGATTTATTCCAATTAATTTTTGAGTATTTCTGTTTGTCAATCATGACAATGTAAAACAATGTACAATCTATTGAGTTCATACTATGCAGAAAACTAAAAATCCCCCAATATATATATATTAATTTTTCTTTGAACAACTGTAAGCTTCCAGTACATTTCAGCATTAGCCTTACAAAAACAAAAATGCAAAGTTGGACACAAAACTTGTCAAAATGATTGACTATATTTTGGGTTAGGGTGAGAACTGTACAAATTTCTCTCTTATGGGTATCATGCTGGCATGCTAATGTAGCTTTCCAGTCAACTGCTCTCTGCTTGACTGGTGATAGAGGGAAGGCAACATTTCCCCCTCAAACACAGCCATCCTGTAAAAAATACAGCCCTGACCGCCCTGAGACAAGTCACACAACAGGAGACAATTTAAAGCCCTTTCAAGAGCACAGCACGGCAAATAACACACCACAACACCAACCATGGTACTGCCTTCCAACAAGACATTAGCTCACTGCCTTGCTTTGTTCAGCTCATTAAGTAGCTAAAGGCTAATTAGATGGCTAAGGAGTAGAGGACAGACAGCGCTGGAGAGAGTGCGCTTTCACTCTAGACTGAATGAATGAGGGACTGCTGCCAGGCTAAAGGTTGCTGGAAGGACTAAGAAACGTTAAAAGTTACCAGGGATTTTAGCTGCCAAAAGACTGACAGCAGAGTTGGCAAGGTCACTAATATGGCGGAGGAACAACAAAACAAGTCAAAGAAGGGTCAAAGAATCAAACATTATTGCATCTCCCTTTCTATTGTTCTTTTTTGCTGTGTCTGTCTCCCAAGAGCTCTTTTTTCTCCCTCCGTTTCAAACCCTATACATGAAGAGCTTGGGTTTTACAGCAAAGCTAGCTAGCTAACCTAGATTAGCCTTCAAGACATCCTAGTCAAGGACACCAAAACAAACAACACCTTCATGTATATGTGGGTAAACGCAACAGCTAATGTCTCATCACCTCAGGCTACTGTCAATGTCACCCCTTTCTTCTGTGTTTATGTGTAAGTAGCTTTAGCAGTAGCATTACCTTGCTAACATCATCATCCCCCATCAATACCTTCTACAATTCCCCTAGCCAATACAGCATGCATGTGCCAGTAGAGGAACAAAGGCCAGCAGCTTCTGAGCTATTATAGATTGTTAGGTCTCTGTTCTTGTTCAATCAGGTCATGAAAGAAATCAGTACTAAGGGTAGTAAGAACTGTGTGGTCAATCCTTCCCCACCCCCTGTCTCCTTGCCCTGTGGGGGATATATCTATTGAACACACTTTTATTATTTGCTAATGAGCCTATGGTTTAATCTCTTAGAGCAACTCCACCAAGGCTTTTACACTAGGTAATAACTTCATGAAAATAAAGTATGTTATTATGTTTCTATTTAACTACTCATTGTGGTCAACCTCGAGACAGTTTGTCATCCAAACTTTATAAAATCATTCTATTCACTAAAATCATTAGCAACAACAGTAGTGAATCAATATTCTGTGTTCTAATCAGATTATGTTTCATTTAGAAAGTCAAATTAAACATAAAGGTGAAAGAATTTTGGACACCCAATGGCCTACATGAAGAAAAAAATGTCCCCTTTTCCCAGTTGTGAATGTGGTTAAACTGTACAGGTTGACATATATTTGCAATTATTGAATTATAATGATTTAAAGCATCATAAAATATTTTTCAATTAGATAATTTAGGTACAATTAAGATAAAAAAAAATTACACTACACAAAGATAACAAAAACAAACAAGAAAGGAAAAATATTGTTCAAATGTTAACTTTGACTGACTCAAGAGACTAAATAGTGATTCTACTAAAATTCCATAGGAGAAATATCATGAGACAAAAAAGAAACATGAGATCCTTCTGGCCCAAATAAACATTGTTATATTCATTCAATTCCTCAAAACAGGATTCATAATCTTGAAAGAGAAATGGTTCAGTTTATATTGAGATGCCCATCTTTAATAAAATTAGTGTTATTGTCTGAGCAAATCTGAGCATAACATGAGACTGAACTAAAACTCAAGAGGCAAGACATGAGATTACATGAGAAAAAAATTTTTTTTCAGGAGAAATATCTGAGGAGCAGATTTGAGATTTAAGTCTCCTTTTGGGTTTCCAGCTGATTTGTCCAATCAAATCTGTCATTATATATGAGGAACTACTTAAACGTTCACCTTTTTATTTTTTCTCCATATTAATATATCTAGCTTTCTGTTTCCCTAAATTTGAAAACATTGCAATATATTTGGTTAAAAAAATTATTTTATTGGATATTATGCTCCATTATGACTGAAAACATTGCCAAAGTGATGCTGTTTTATTTATGCAATATATGACTTTCAGTACACTCTCAGAAAAGGCCTTTTCTGTCACTGAGGTAGATCCCTAAAGGGTATGTCTTCAGTACTTTTAGTTATGTAACATAATTTCAGATGTTGTTGTAATTAATGTACTTGAGATTGTATTGGCTGCACTCACCCTATCCTGACTATAAACTGCTACATTTATTTTACTGTTTATGTTGCATTTTAAGAACTAGGTTGCACCTGTAAGTCAACATTTATATTGTTTGTATGTTGGGACACATGAAGGTACATGTGCTGTACATTTTCCCTGTAAGATTAGACTTTTTCAAACAGCATTCTGTATGTCAGTTTATCTGGATGTAATTTCCTTGGTCATCTTATCCAACCTAAAGCAATTAGCTGTCCAAGACTGAATGTGGAAAAAGGCGAATTCAGCTGGAAAAATACAGCAGAGAGGATATGACTGCGTCTTAATTGCCTGCACTGCTGGGAATGGCTGAGTCATAATAAGAATGAACCATTTAATGCAACAGTGCATGTGTGGTCCCCTGGGCTAATTAGGCCAATTGGCGTACTAATTAGCACATGCAAATGAGGGGATCCCATCCAGCTAAAGCACTTCATGTCAACACATTGATTGTAATGGTAGGTACCGAAGCTTTTATGTCCAACTCTGTCGTCCAATGCTGATGTGCAGCCGCTCGTTAGTACCGTAATAAAGAACACAGAGACACATAAAAGGTTATATACTGCTTGAGTGTTGTTTTCCCACCAATTAGCGGAGGCTTGATTTATGACCATGACGTCCCGGAATTCCCAACAGGGCTCCGGGCTCGTTTCCTAGGGGTCTGAACACTCACAAACACACACATACTCACTCAAAAGTACCAGCTAAAACAGTACATTCACACTTAGAAAAACACCACAAGGTGGGCTGGGGTCATGTACTGACCTTAACCTCCAAACCCATGGCACTTGATGAGTATATAAAAATAGAGATCTTAAACTATAAACACTGATGTTCCAGAAGTATAGAAAACATGTGAAAAATCCATAATATTCCAACCTGCTTTCAAAAGTGCCATTCGCTGATTATGTCACATTCTGGTCATATAAAATACATAAATATTTTTACATAATACATAAAAGTATTTTACAGTATGCTTATAAAATGCTACCTCAATAGACAGTATATAGAATGTTATGTTGAATAGTGTTACTAATGCTAGACTAACCCTAGAGGTTGTATAATGGTGTAAACAGTATAATATGCATCATACTTACAAACCGGATTCCAAAAAAGTTGGGACACTAAACAAATTGTGAATAAAAACTGAATGCAATGATGTGGAGGTGCCAACATCTAATATT